>JAWPHD010013193.1:0-52500 GCA_037043455.1 Cyrtodaria siliqua
ACAGTTTTACATATAGGAAACATATTAAAGTCTTCTTCTCTGGAACTACAAGAGCCAGAGGTTTAATATTTCGCATTTACTATACTCTTATGGTCCTTTACCAAGTTTGTTCAAATGGTGACCCTGGGTTCACATTTGGCCCAGCCCCAGGGGTCACGTTTTACATAGACTTGTTTAGGGAAAAAATTAAAAAATCTTCTTCTCTAAAACCACAAAGCACACAGCTTTCATATATTACATGTAGCCCTGGGGTCACATTTGGCTCTGCCCAATGTGTTACTCTCTAGCACCTTCATTTTGTATTTGATCTTTACCAAACTTTGTCAGTGTCTTAAACTGTCTATATCAATGTTGTTATACACAACAGAGCCCACATTTCTTGAACAATCTTAACCAAACTTGCACAGATTATATATGGTTCAAATTAACTCAGGTGAGCGATATAGGGCCATCATGGTACAGTACATAGTTAATGGTGTGATTGGAACAAAAGAAAAATCTGATAGTGTTCATCTACCTCAGTAGTAGGCAATCTGCATGTTTTGTGCCGTTAGCTGAATGCATGTAAAAATGCACAGAAAGTTAAATATGAAGCAAATCCAGTGTAGAATGAAATAAGGGTGTTGTCATTAGCAAATATGTTTAATCCAAATCGCTCTCTCTACTTATAAGTGTTTCTGCAAATGTTCATACTCTTCAGTTTTCTGCCTCACTTTTGTCTTTTTTGTTTTATGCCCAGTTCATCAGGGATGATTTCTGGTGCCTCTCTGTCAGGTATTATGTCTGGTACAATCTCATCTTCAAGGTCAGTTTCACTGCAAAAAAAAATGAAACTATTTTAAACTATCTGCAAGTTTTAATTTCTTTCTTATTTCAACAAACATGATTCAAGACTGTTTCTTTGCTATAGCATTGTTTACTCTCATCATTTCTAAGAAAATGCAGTTTTCTAGAATTTGATGTGCCCATGATATTTTGTTTCTCTCTCTGTTCTATTATATTATAGAAAACCTTTCATTTTTTAATTGCATTAAACTCTTTATTGAAAAACTAATTATGATACCTTTCTGTTAATTCATCATGCCTGGCATGCCGCAAGTATTTTTCACTGTCAAGCTCTCCTTGGGGTTTTCTGGCTGCTCCAGACAAAGACAGAAGGCACCATATCTGTTTTCAAACGTTTTCGGACTGGGATCCTCGTCTTGTAATCTTCCATTTTAAAGTGTTTTGAGCACACTACAGTGTCATGGTTTATCTGGAGAAAAAGAAAACTTATTTGTTCTTTGGTGGAGATAAACATGGTAATAGTAATTTGATAGCCCATATTGTCAACTGACTCTTCTCAGGTTTATTTCAGTGCATACGGTAAAGACAATAAAATGGTGCTGCTGTATATTTATAATTGTGTAACAGTGTAAATAGTAAATAAGCACAGTATATAATGCAGGAATAAACGTTTTCGTGCAATGTTTGTTATTTTTCTTTGGCCAGTTTTGGATATTCAGCAAAGGACATGAACTGGATATATATAGGAGAGAATTTGATCTCACTACGGCAACTTTCTAAATTTGGATCTCGTAAGAGATTCACGTTCGTATATATGTCATATTTATGTCTGTGTTTATGTAAACAAATGGTATGTAAACAAAGGATATGTATATAAGTATACTTACTGTGAATAATATTCCTTCATCTCTTCTTATTTTTATTATCCACTGTTTTTTCAGGACCTGATCCTTTGGGATGTTATTATGCAAATGTAAACTTTTATCATATCTTGAATCTGATGTACAGTTAGGTACACAGCAATGCTGAGCAGACAGCTATTGTTATGCTCACTTAGCCTCGTTCTGGGAATGGAATTTCTGGCATGCATATAATTTGAGAAAGGGCTCCCCAGTTGCAATTAAGGCTTTAGGATAATGCAATACAGTTAAAAATACCCAGTAAATATTATCTTATTTAAATAATATTACTTGATATTATAATATAGCATAACATACAAGATAATGCTTTTTGTAGACGTTTACACATAAGGATTGGTACCCAGAGTATCACTACTACTTCAGAAAGACCTTTCAGCTCTTGAGAAGTGGGAAGAAGACTGGCAAATGACATTTCACCCAGCTGATCAACACATCATATCAACTACATGGCCACACACTTGAAGTAGTCGACAGTAGCAAGTACCTTGGAGTAACTTTTAACGACTACCTCACATGGAAGCAGCACATCAATTCTACAGTAGCCAAGCGTAACAAGACCATGGGGTTCATAAGACGTAACCTTGGTGAGTGTACCAAACCAGTGAAGTATACCGCATATACTACAAGTATACGACCTACACTAGAGAATAACTCCACCGTATTACTGATATACACAACCTGAAACAAGTCAAGCTGCACGGTTTGTACACAGGAACTATACTTATCGTACCCCAGGTTGTGTAACACAGATGCTACAGGACCTGCAGTGGAAATCCCTAAAATACAAGAGGTACAGCAATTGACTAACCATGCTGTTTAAGATCCAACATGGACTAGTGGATGTAGACACAAACCTAGTAATGCCGAACAACAGGCATATCAGAAGTCCCCGGCGACCATATCAACCTACTGCCCAGAAGGATGTATACAAGTACTACTTTTACCCATGGATGATCAGAGAGTGGAATCTTCTTCCAGCCCAAACCACCAACACCGACACTGTAGAGCTTTTCAGGGCCAGACTTATCTTCTTCATCAATTTGTAAGAGATTCTTACAGATGGTGGGAGGTAAACAGTACTGGTTCTACCCAGGAATAAGGGGGTGGTCTGCCTCCACCACAAAAAAATCGACCGTCATACATAGCCTAAAAAGAGCCGAAAAATGACTTAAACACCACACAAGCAAAGTTTCATCAACTAAATCACCCATATCTGAACTTCCATTGAATTTTTATTTGAATTTTCATTGTATTTTATTTTATCAAAATAGAAAAATTGTTTCTGCTCAATAACTTGTGTTAGGAATGAGATATTGCGATGGAACTTGCTGAGTAGGTAGTTTAATTGAAAAGAAAGGTTGGGATTGCATTTGGGGCCACTGGAGTCAAGGTCAAGTTTGCTGTTACTAAAAATAGAAAACTGTTTCCACTCAATAACTTTTGTTAGGAGTGGTTCTCCTGAACCCCTGGCGAGATTTCAAAGAAACTTTGCAGGGATGATCAGGGATGATCAGTACCAAGCCTAGTTGTGCATATCATCACCGGGTTCCGTTTAAAATATTTTTACAAGTTTTAATGCACACACTTTGTCCGGACTAGTTCCTTTGTCCGGACTAGTTCTCCTGAACCCCTTCCCGGATTTCAGCGAAAATTGGCGAGGCAGTATCATGTTGCTTTTGGGATCACTAGTTTGAAGGTCAAGGTCATCAGTACATATTCCAAGTGATAACCCCATGAGTATAATACTTTGTAGATACATTGGCCTTCGTGAGAAGAGAAACCCTATTTTTTTTTAGCTTAGTAGCCGGATTTCAAAGAAACTTTGCAGGGATGATCAGGGATGATCAGTACCAAGCCTAGTTGTGCATATCATCACCGGGTTCCGTTTAAAATATTTTTACAAGTTTTAATGCACAAACTTTGTCCGGACTAGTTCTCCTGAACCCCTTTCCGGATTTCAGCGAAAATTGGCGAGGCAGTATCATGTTGCTTTTGGGATCACTAGGTTGAAGGTCAAGGTCATCAGTACATATTCCAAGTGATAACTCCATGAGTATAATACTTTGTAGATACATCGGCCTTCGTGAGAAGAGAAACCCTATTTTTTTAGCTTAGTAGGTCAAAGATCAAGGTCACCATGTCCTCATATGGACATACACATTCCAAATGACAACCCGGAAATATGACTTATTAAACTTCTTAGGTGCATTGCCCTTGGTGAGAGGAGGAAGCCTATTACTTTTCGGTTCAGTACGTCATCAAGGTCACATTGACTGAATCCTAAAAGACATTTTCCCCACAGTAACTTGTTACTATTAGACCTACATTTTTGAAATTTTACAAAAATAGTACTCGTGTTAAAACAACAACCCCTATTAGTTTTAAGCTTAGTAGGTCAAATGTCAAGGTCACTGTGGCCTGATCATTACAGGTTCTTTCCTGGCTGTTTTTCACAAACTATTTAATCTACAATCTTGAAAATTTATACAAATGGAAGCGTCTCCGTGCCCGAATGGTAAACATTGTTGCATTGTAAACCTTCACCTCCAACCTCTGCGGGTTCGAATCCCACTGGGAGCTTGACTTGAAAGTGAGGATGTGTCGGTTTTATGGATGGCGGGAGGTGTACAGTTCTGGTTCTACCCAGGAAAAGTGAGCGGTCTGCCTCCACCACAAAAAATCGACCGTCATATATTTACATTGTGTTGAAAATGACGTAAAACACCATCAAACAAAAACAAATTTATAGAAATAGTGCTCTTGGTTAAACAACATCCCCTGTCAGTTAATTTTTTGTTAGAAGGTCAAGGTTATATTGACCTGATATCTCGGAAATGCTTTTAACATAAAGACTTTAAGAAATGGGCGTATAATGCCCCGTTAGGCTGTGCTCTTGTTAACTAAATCAAGGGCCATAACTCCAGTGTTACTATTCCGATTTGCCTGGTTTTTCAACTTGTTTGAGCTTTCATTAATATTAGTATTCTGGTAAAGTTTGGTATAGATCAGATGAAAAATGAAGGCCCTTTCTTCTTAACGAGGCAAAAATAAGCTTTTTTAACTAAGTCAAGGACCATAACTCTGGTGTTACTGGTCCTATCTGGCTGGTTTTCGAACTTGTCTGAGCTTTAATTGATATTAACAATCTGGTCAAGTTTGGAAGGCCCTATCATGGTTAATGAGGCCAAATTATAGCATATTTCAGAAAATCAAGGGCCATAACTCCAGTGCAAATGGTCCAATCTGGCTGGTTTTCAAACTCATTTGAGCTTTCATTGATATAAACAATCTGGTAGAGTTTGCTAAAGATCGGATGAAAAATGAAGTGTCTTCCGGAAAGGCAGGCAATGGTTGACAAATCCTACAAAACAGTCCTTACATGGAACATAAATGGAAATATGTAAAACAATATGCCATTTCAACAACAACAACATGGTTAATAAATAAAATACTGATCTTGAAATCATTTCATATTTTCTGTTAGGGCCTCTATTTTCACTCTGTTAACATATTGAAATAATCGTGAATTACGTTATGCTGTGGCTACTTTATGCTCTTGAACTTAATAACTGTAGTGTCAAAGTACCGTTAAGTTTAGGTCTTTAATTATTAATATCGTAATATTCCTATTTTAGATGTATTTTTTGCACAAGGCCAAATATTTTTAGTTTGGCGATTTCCATCTCTCCATCTGTCCGAGCACACGAATATTTTGCATTTTGCATAAACTAATGGTCATCTAACAAGTTTGTTCAAATGGTGACCATTTGGTTAAATTTGACCGTGCTCCAGGGTCACTATTTTACAGAGTTGTATAGGAAAATCTTTACACAGTTTTCTCTGAGCTTCTCTGACTTTACCAAAGCTCTTTTGTTTCATTAGTCAAATAATATATTGTTATATCTGAGTTTGTGTTTCAGTGCAAGATCTACAGGAGTGTCTGGATCCAGCCAAGGCAGATGAGATGACATTGTCAGATCCTGCCAAATCAGAGCTTATCTTAGCAGGTAGGTCACAGAGAATATGAGTTTACTGTGTCTAAGAGTTTAAGAAAAGTTTAAAATAACTTTTAGCTCTACTGGCCATTGTCTTATGGGATGGCGAGTTTTCCGTCGTCTGTCCTGTTTGTCCATTGTTTGATAACTTTTTCATTGTGAAACTCTAGCAAGCTCGGACAACTTCGAAAACCAGCCAGTTCGGACCAGTAACAGCGGAGTTATGGCCCTTGAATTCGTTAAAAATGCTATATTTTGCCTCGTTAAGACAATAGGGCCTTCATTTTTCATCTGAACTTTACCAAACTTTAACAGATTGTTAATATCAATGAAAGCTCGGACAAGTTCGAAAACCAGCCAGATCGGACCAGTAAAAACGGAGTTATGGCCTTTGATTTCATTAAAAATGCTATATTTTGCCTTGTTAAGACGATTGGGCCTTCATTTTTCATCCGATCTTTACCAGATTGTTAATATAAATAAAAGCTCGGACAAGTTCAAAAACCAGCCAGATCTGACCAGTAACAGCGTAGTTATGGCCCTTGATTTCGTTAAAAATGCTATATTATGCCTCGTTAAGGTGATAGGGCCTTCATTTTTCATCCGTTCTTTACCAAACTTTAACAGATTGTTAATGTCAATGAAAGCTTGGTCAAGTTCGAAAACCAGCCAGATCGGATCAGTAACAGCGGAGTTATGGCCCTTGATTTCTTTCAAAATGCTATATGATGCCTCGTTAAGACAATAGCGCCTTCATTTTTCATCCGATCTTTACCAAATTTTACCAGGTTGTTAATATCAATGAAAGCTCGAACAAGTTCGAAAACCAGCCAGAACGGACCAGTGACAGCGTAGTTATGGCCCTTGATTTTGTTAAAAATGCTATATTTTGCCTCGTTAATACGATAGGGCTTTCATTTTTCATATGATCTTTACCAGATTTTTTTGATTTTTGATTTTTTTAAAGGACTAGGTATGATAAGGGACACAATTGGCCAATATTGAAAGTTTTAATGCACAAGTTTTGAATATCTAGTTTAGCTACAGATGAACTGAATCAATATTCAAACTTATTACAAGTACGTTTGAAGGCTCTAAATGAGTTTAAGAGCCTCACAAGCAAGGCTTTTCTTTCAAAAAATGACATTTTTGTTTAGTTTCAGCAGTTTTCGATCAGTTTTTGGTCTTGGAAATACAGAGCGCACCCTTGAGCACAGCTGATTTTTTGTTGAAACAGGTACTTGATAGGGATGCATCATCAGCCAAAAAATTGTGTGTTCTCGGGTGCGCTCTATATTTTTAGGATCAAAATCTTGCCCAGAAAGGTCCAAAATCTACAAAATATAACAAAATTACCAAAAATACCATTTTTTGAGACCCTGCTAATTCTTTTAGATAAATAAAAAATATATTTTGAAGATAGAATATGATCAATTTACTTCAACATGAACAACAGATTATACGTAAATATACTCAGCAAAAATAAAAAGTATCCACTTTGTTTTCCTGCAAAATCTGACACTGTAAGAAAGAATTAACAATTGTAGCATGATTTTCTTTTAATAACATCTTTGTTTGATGTTCACACAAAATTTCATCGAACTATACCGAATGCTTAAAAATAAATCAAACTTTAAAAACAAAGGTGTGAAAACGAAATTAACAAAAGTTAAAAAATGTAAAGATTAGCAACAATAGCAAGATTTAGCAGTCTAAGCCCATTCAAATACACAGACAAATGTTCAAAACCTCGCTCATATCTCATGTGTCCACCGTTACACAAAATACACTGAAAAATGCGATGTCGCATGCTTCTGACGTAACGACTGACGAAGCATCGAGCATATTTGGGACGTCGTGTACGTCGGGATAACCCTATCCAAAGTGTTCAGGACCTTGCAGCCGCACTTGTTCGCGAATGGAACGCATTAGCTGTAGAATTCGTCGGTTCTTGCTTCAGAAGCATACGATGTCGCATTCTTGCGTGTATTAGGTGTAACGGTGGACACATGAGATATTAGCGAGGTTTTGAATATTTTTCTATGTATTTAAATCGACTTAGACTGCTGAATCTGTGCTATTGTCGTTACCTTTACAGTTGTTAAGTTTTGTTAATTTTGTTTTCACACCTATGTTTTTAAACTGTGATTTATTTTTTTATTATTTCTGTATATTTCGATGAAATTTTGTGTGAACATCAAACAAAATATTATTAAAAGAAACTCATGCTACAATTGTTAATTCTTTCTTACTGTCTCAGATTTTGCAGGAAAACAAAGTGGATACTTTTTATTTTTGCTGAGTATATTATATTTTTGCATTTTGAACATACTGGGGCCAAAATACCCCCTTATCATACCTTGTCCTTTGTTTATTTTTATTTTTTTATTTTTTTATTTTTAGCTTGAGTGATCAGAGATCAGCAGAGCTTATGCCGTGGTGCGGCGTCCGTCGTCCGTCCGTCCGTCTGTCCGTAAACTTTTTGATTCGACGTTAAACATGGCTGCCAGCGGCCATCTTTGATTACATAGAGATATAGTAAAAACTTGTAGCGATTGCTCCTCTGAAACTACTTGGCGGATTTTCATGAAACTTTACAGGAATGTTGCTCTTGATGTCTTATTGATCCTAGCAAAATTTCAGATCTGCCAGAAATTCAAGATGGCCGCCACGGCTAAAAATAGATTTTTTAGCTCTACTGATCAGAGATCAGCAGAGCTTATGCCGTGGTGCGGCGTCCGTCTGTCCGCCCGTCCGTCCGTCTGTCCGTCTATCCGTCTGTCTGTCCGTAAACTTTTATTTGTAGCGACAACTCCTCTGAAACTACTGGATGGATATTCATGAAACTTTACAGAAATGTTGCCCATAAAGTCTAGTTGATCCTAGCAAAAATTCATGTTGATGTGAAATCCAAGATGGCCGCCAAAGCTAAAAATAGAGTTTTAAAATACAAGTTTGTAGCGACTACTTCTTGAAAACTATAAGTGATATTGATATGGGACTTTTTCTAAAATGATCAGCATGACATGATGTTGATCCTTGTCAAAAATCGTTTTGATTCAACGTTAAACATGGCTGCCAGCGGCCATCTTTGTTTACATAGAGTTATATAGTAAAAACTTGTAGCGACTACTCCTCTGAAACTACTTGACGGATTGTCATGAAACTTTACAGGAATGTTGCTCTTGATGTCTAATTGATCCTAGCGAAATTTCAGATCTGCCAGAAATTCAAGATGGCCGTCACAGCTAAAAATTGATTTTTAGCTCTACTGATCAGAGATCAGCAGAGCTTATGCCGTGGTGCGGCGTCCGTCGTCCGTCCGTCCGTCCGTCTGTCCGTTAACTTTTATTTGTAGCGACTACTCCTCTGAAACTACTGGATGGATATTCATAAAACTTTACAGAAATGTTGCCAATGAAGTCTAGTTGATCCTAGCAAAAATTCATGTTGATGTGAAATCCAAGATGGCCGCCAAAGCTAAAAATAGATTTTTTAAATTCAAGTTTGTAGCGACTACTTCTTGAAAACTATAAGTGATATTGATATGGGACTTTTTCTAAAATGATCAGCATGACATGATGTTGATCCTTGTCGAAATTTATTTCGATGCGACTTTAAACACGGCCGCTAGCAGCCATCTTTGTTTACATAGATTTATATAGTAAAAACTTGTAGCGACTACTCCTCTGAAACTACTGGATGGATATTCATGAAAGTTTACAGAAATGTTGCCCATGAAGTCTAGTTGATCCTAGCAAAAATTCATGTTGATGCACAATCCAAGATGGCCGCCAAAGCTAAAAATAGATTTTTAAAATACAAGTTTGTAGCGACTACTCCTTGAAAACTATAAGTGATATTGATATGGGACTTTTTCTAAAATGATCAGCATGACATGATGTTGGTCCTTGTCAAAAATCATTTTGATTCGACGTTAAACATGGCTGCCAGTGGCCATCTTTGTTTACATAGAGTTATATAGTAAAAACTTGTAGCGACTACTTCTCTGAAACTACTTGACGGATGTCCATGAAACTTCACAGGAATGTTGCTCTTGATGTCTAGTTGATCCTAGAAAAATTTCAGGCTGGCCGGAAATTCAAGATGGCCGCCACGGCACAAATAGATTTAAAATAAATAAATTTGTAGCGACTACTTCTTGAAAACTGTAAGTGATATTGATATGGGACGTTTTCTAAAATGATCAGCATGACATGATGTTGATCCTTGTCGAAATTTATTTTGATGCGACTTTAAACATGGCCGCTAGCGGCCATCTTTGTTTACATTGATTTATATAGTAAAAACTTGTAGCGACTACCCCTCTGAAACTACTGGATGGATATTCATGAAACTTTACAGAAATGTTGCCCATGATGTCTAGTTGATCCTAGCAAAAATTCATGTTGATGCAAAATCCAAGATGGCCGCCAAAGCTAAAAATAGATTTTTAAAATACAAGTTTGTTGCGACTACTCCTTGAAAACTATAAGTGATATTGATATGGGACTTTTTCTAAAATGATCAGCATGACATGATGTTGGTCCTTGTCAAAAATCGTTTTGATTCGACGTTAAACATGGCTGCCAGTGGCCATCTTTGTTTACATAGAGTTATATAGTAAACACTTGTAGCGACTACTCCTCTGAAACTACTTGGCGGATTTTCATGAAACTTTACAGGAATGTTGCTCTTGATGTCCAATTGATCGTAGCAAAATTTCAGGTCGGCCAGAAATTTAAGATGGCCGCCACAGCTAAAAATAGATTTTTAAAAAATAAGTTTGTAGCGACTACTTCTTGAAAACTATAAGTGATATTGATATGGGACTTTTTCTAAAATGATCAGCATGACATTATGTTGATCCTAGTCAAACATTATTTTGATTCGACGTTAAACATGGCTGCCAGTGGCCATCTTTGTTTACATAAGAGTTTGTATAGTAAAAATGTGTAGTGACTACTCCTCTGAAACCACTAGACGGATTTTCATGAAACTTCACAGGAATGTTGCTCTTGATGTCTAGTTGATCCTAGCACAATTTCAGGTCGGCTGGAAATTCAAGATGGCTACCACCGCTAAACATAGATTTTTAAAAACAAGTTTGTAGCGACTACTTCTTGAACACTCTAAGTGATATTGATATGGGACTTTTTCTGAAATGATCAGCATGACAAGATGTTGATCCTTGTCAAAAATTATTTTGATTCGACATTAAACATGGCTGCCAGTGGCCATCTTTGTTTACCTAGAGTTATATAGTAAAAACTTCAACTTGTAGCGACTACTCCTCTGAAACTACTTGACAGTTTTTATGAAACTTCACTTCACCTAGCTATCAAAATCTATCAGTAGAGCTTCAAGGTCATTGACCTCTTGTTAAAAAATAAGTTTGTAGCGACTACTTCTTGAAAACTATAAGTGATATTGATATGGGACTTTTTCTAAAATGATCAGCATGACATGATGTTGATCCTTGTGGAAAATTATTTTGATTCGACGTTAAACATGGCTGCCAGTGGCCATCTTTGGTTACATAGAGTTATATAGTAAAAACTTGTAGCGACTACTCCTCTGAAACTACTTGACGGATGTTCATGAAACTTCACAGGAATGTTGCTCTTGATGTCTAGTTGATCCTAGAAAAAGTTCAGGTCGGTCAGAAATTCAAGATGGCCGCCACAGCTAAAAATAGATTTAAAATAAATAAGTTTGTAGCGACTACTTCTTCAAAACTTTAAGAGATATTGATATGGGACTTTTTCTAAAAATGATCAGTATGACATGATGTTGGTACTTGTCGAAAATCGTTTTGATTTGACGTTAAACATGGCTCCCAGCGGCCATCTTTGTTTACATAGAGTTATATAATGAAAACTTGTAGCGACTACTCCTCTGAAACTACTTGACAGATTTTCATGAAACTTCACAGGAATGTTGCTCTTAATGTCTAATTGATCCTAGCAAAATTTCAGGTCGACCGGAAATTCAAGATGGCCGCCACAGTTAAAAATAGATTTTCAAAAAACAAGTCTGTAGCGACTACTTCCTGAAATCAAAATCAATCAGTAGAGCTTCAAGGTCATTGACCTCTTGTTAAAAAATAACTTTGTAGCGACTACTTCTTGAAAACTATAAGAGATATTGATATGGGACATTTTCTAAAATGATCAGCATGACATGATGGTTATCCGAGTCGAACATTATTTTGATTCGACGTTAAACATGGCTGCCAGTGGCCATCTTTGTTTACATAGAGTTATATAATGAAAACTTGTAGCGACTACTCCTCTGAAACTACTTGACGGATTTTCATGAAACTTCACACAAATGTTGCTCTTGATGTCTAATTGATCCTAGTAAAATTTCAGGTCGGCCAGAAATTCAAGATGGCCGCCATGGCTAAAATTAGATTTCAAAATACAAGTTTATAGCGACTACTTCTTGAAAACTATAAGTGATATTGATATGGGACTTTTTCTAAAATGATCAGCATGACATGATGTTGATCCTTGTCAAAAATCGTTTTGATTCAATGTTAAACATGGCTGTCAGCGGCCATCTTTGTTTACATAGAGTTATATAATGAAAACTTGTAGCGACTACTCCTCTGAAACTACTTGACGGATGTTCATGAAACTTCACAGGAATGCTGCTCTTGATGTCTTATTGATCCTAGCAAAATTTCAGATCGGCCAAAAATTCAAGATGGCCGCCACAGCTAAAAATAGATTTAAAAAAAAAAGTTTGTAGCGACTACTTCTTGAAAACTATAAGTGATATTGATATGGGACTTTTTCTAAAATGATCAGCATGACATGGTGGTTATTCGAGTTGAACATTATTTTGATTCGACGTTAAACATGGTTGCCAGTGGCCATCTTTGTTTACATAGAGTTATATAATGAAAACTTGTAGCGACTACTCCTCTGAAACTACTAGATGGATTTTCATGAAACTTCACACGAATGTTGCTCTTGATGTCTAATTGATCTTAGCAAAATTTCAGGTAGGCCGGAAATTCAAGATGGCCGCCATGGCTAAAAATAGATTTTTAAAAAATAAGTTTGTAGCGACTACTTCTTGAAAACTATAAGAGATATTGATATGGGACTTTTTCTAAAATGATCAGCATGACTTGATGTTTATCTGAGTCGAACATTTTTTGATTCAATGTTAAACATGGTTGTCAGCTGCCATCTTTGTTTACATAGAGTTATATAATGAAAACTTATAGCGACTACTCCTCTGAAACTACGTGACGGATTTTCATGAAACTTCACAGGAATGTTGCTCTTGATGTCTAATTGATCCTAGCAAAATTTCAGGTCGGTCGGAAATTCAAGATGGCCGCCACGATTAAAAATAGATTTTTCAAAAAACAAGTTTGTAGCGACTACTTCCTGAAATCAAAATCAATCAGTAGGGCTTCAAGGTCATTGACCTCTTGTTTTATTTTTATTTTTTAAATATTTTTTTTTTATGGCGTAGGGGAGCCATATTGATTTTGTGCTTTCGGTCTGTTTCTTTCTCTGTCTGTTTCTCTGTCTGTGTCACAAACGATGTCCGATCAATAACTAGAGAATGGTTGGACCTAGGGTCCTCATACTTGGATGGGTGGTTGGTCATGACAAGTAGATGACCCCTATTAATTTTGGGGTCACTAGGTCAAAGGTCAAGGCTGTAGGTCTGTCTGTGTCACAAACGATGTCCGATCAATAACTAGAGAACGGTTGGACCTCGGGTCCTCAAACTTGGAAGGATGGTTTGTCATGACAAGTAGATGACCCCTATTGATTTTGGGGTCACTAGGTCTAAGGTCAAGGTTGCGGTGACATTGACTATCAAAACGATGTCCGATCAATAACTACAGAATGGTTGCACCTAGTGTCCTCAAACTTGGAACGATGGTTGTCATGACAAGTAGAGGTGTCACTAGGTCAAAGGTCAAGGTCGCGGTGACCTTGACTATCAATTGACTATCAAAACAATGTCCGATCAATAACTACAGAACGGTTGGACCTCGGGTCCTCAAACTTGGAAGGATGGTTGGTCATGACAAGTAGAGGGGTCACTAGGTCAAAGGTCAAGGTCGCGGTGACCTTGACTATCAAAACGATGTCCGATCAATAACTAGAGAACGGTTCGACCTAGGGTCCTCAAACTTGGAACGATGGTTCGTCATGACAAGTAGATGACCCCTATGGTCAAAGGTCAAGGTCATGGTGACCTTGACGATCAATAACTAAATAACGGTTGGACATAAGGTCCTCAAACTTGGAACGATTGTTGGTTATGACAAGTAGATAACCCCTATTGATTTTCGGGTCACTAGGTCAACAAAATAAAAGGTCATCTTGGTCACTACGTCAGTCACAATAGAGTTTTTCGAGTCATTTCAGAGTGAGTCAAAGGTCAATGTCACAGGGATATTAAATATCAAAACGATCTCTGATCAATAGAGAATGGCAGGCGAATGGGGGAGCCATACATTTTTGTCCCATGGACAACAACAATTTCTAGTTGTTTTTTTTTAACCAGCCAGATCGGACCAGAACAGCCGAGTTGTGGCCATTGATTTATTTAAAAATGCTATATTTTGCCTTGTTAAGAAAGATGATAGGGCCTTCAATTTTCATACGATCTTTACCAAACTTTACCAGATTGTTAATATCAATGGAAGCTCCGTCAAATTTGAAAAACAGCCAGACTGGATCATTTACACAGGAGTTATGGCCCTTGATTTTCTGAAATGTGCTATATTTTGGCCTCATTAAGACAAAAGAGCCTTGATTTGGATGGATTTCAGTGAAACTTTTCAGGGATGATCAGTACCAAGCCTAGTTGTACATATCGGTTGAATGATTTTGGCGGAGTTATGTCCCTTTAAAGGTTATAATACACAAACTTTGTCCCGACTAGTTCTCCTGAACCCCTGGCCAGATTTAAACGAAACTTTTTAGGGATGATCAATTCCAAGTCTAGTTATGCAAATCATCGCCGTGTTCCGGTTGAATGATTTTTGGCAGAGTTGTGGCCCTTTAAAGGTTTTAATTCACAGACTTTGTCTGGACTAGTTCTCCTGAACCCCTTGCCAGATTTCAATGAAACTTGACAGGGATCATCAGCACCAAGCCTAGTTATGCATTTCGTCATCGCGTTCCGGTTTACAGATTTTCGACAGAGTTATGGCCCTTTAAAAGTTTTTGATACACAAACATTTTCCGGGCTAATTCTCCTGAACCCCTGCCTGGATTTCAACGAAACTTGACAAGGATGATCAGTATCAAGCCTAGTTGAGCATATCTTCGCCATATTTCGGTTGAATGAATTTTGGCAGAGTTATGGCCCTTTAAAGGTTTTAATAGACAAACTTTGTCCAAATTAGTCTCTTCTGAACTCTTTGCCGGATTTCATCGAATCTTTGTATCTTGGGTGATACATCGCAACGTGACAAAGCATTGACATTCCAGACAGATAACCTTATAATTTTTACCTTCAACTTTTGCGTTTAGGTCACTTTTTCACCAGCTGTATGCACTAAGACCTTTCAAACTTTACTTATAGTGGTAGCTTGAGTGGACATTGCAACGTGACAAAGCAAATGTGGATGTGACATTGACCCTCCAAGCAAAGGGCGGATAACTTTATAATTTTTACGTTCATTTGCATTTAGGTAACTTTCTCACAAACTTTATGCATTAGACCTTTCAAACTTTGCTTATAGTTGTTTCTTGGGTAGTTCATCACAACGTGTCAAAAAGCAAATGTGGATGTGACCTTCCCCATCCAAGCAAAGGGCAGATAACTTTAATTGTTACATTTACATCACTTTCTCATTTTAACTATAATTATGCACTAGATGCTTTAAACCTAGTTTATAGCTTAATCTTTGGAAGACAAAACATTCTATTTTGACATAGGTGTGTCTTGGGTAGTGCATCTTTTTGGACGCATGGATTTCATCTATGACCTTGACTCTTGGAGCTGATGATTTTTAGCTCACCTGAGCACGAAGTGCTCAAGGTTCGTGCTCAAGGGAGAGATATTGTGACCACTCTTCGTCTGTCGTCAAGTTTTAGCTTGTTTACTTGATAGAGACCACATTACTTGAGCAATCTTAACTGAACTTGCACAGATTGTATATGACCATAAGATCTCAGACGAGTTCGATAATGGGCCAGATCGGACCAGTAACACCAGAGTTATGGTCCCTGAATTAGCAAAAAATGCAGTTTTTAGCTCGACTATTCGAAGAATAGTGAGAGCTATCCTACTCACCACGGTGTCGGCGTCAGCGTCAGCGTCGGCGTCCCCAAGTTTTTGTGCAGTAGATTTATAACTTCAATACTACTGAAGCTATTGCATTAAAGCTTTATGCTAATGTTTCCCATCAAATTCTGCACCTTACCCAACAATCCCCATAACTTGCATTTTGACAAAGTTATGGCCCTTTGATTGTCATGTCTTTACCTTTACCAGTTTTTGTGCAATAGATTTCTAACTTTAAAATTACTCGAGCTATTGCATTAAAACTTTATACTAATGTTTCCCATCAAATTCTGCACCTTATCCAACAATCTCCATAACTCTTCCTTTCATTTTGACAACTTTATGGCCCTTTGATTGTCTTGTCTTTACCTTAAAGTTTTTGTGCAATAGATTTATAACTTCAAAAATACTCAAGTTATTGCATTAAAATTTTAAACTAATGTTTCACATCAAATTCTGTACCTCATCCAACATTCCCCATAACTCTTCCATTCATTTTGACAAAATTATGGCCCCTGAATTGGTAAAAAATGTCATTTTTGAATGCAATGTTGATTTATCAACTTGCATTCATAGTCATTGCTTTTGGCGCCTCCTCATCACCATCTGGCAGATAACCTACATTTTTTCTCATAAATCGAGGCTTCAAGTCGTACATGCATGCTGATCTATGCTAGACGAACGTATTGGATGCCAAAAACAACTATAATGCAAACTAGATTTTGATCAGAACCTGATCAAACGGGCTTTCCTGTTTTTAATTGCGTCATGACGTCACAAGTGTCAGAGTTGTCTAAGTTGATGAAACATTGATATATCAAGGAAATAACTTCGAAAATGCGATCAGTAAAAAAATCGATTCTCCGAATATTTTGACGTCACTGAGGTCATGACATCGGGATACCGTATGACATCTGTGCACAACCAGATCCCGTACTCTACAATCTGTGAAAGTTTTGTTCAAATCCATTCATAAATAGAGAAGATATAGTCTTAACAAGATTTCCTTTATGACGTCACTGGTGGCAATCTTTGTTGACGACATAACAAACTTCGATGTTATTGCACAACTAGATGTTGAATGTAGAGTTCCCGTGAAAGTTTTATCAAGATCCGATCATAAATGAAGGAGATAGTGATTACAAGATTTCTATAATGACGTCATTGGCGGCCATTTTGGATGGCGTCATAACATTACAACTACTAGCGTTGACTGAAACAATGACAATGATTGATTTTACAGTAAAACAACTTAAAAATGCAATCAGTAAAGAAAACGGATTTTTAATAACATTGTGACGTCACTGACGTAAAGATGGTATAACATAGAGACACGTTTTGACCTTTTTGCACAACTAGACCCTAAACTCTAGAAGCTATGAAAGTTTCATTCAAATCCGACTATAAATGTTTGAGATCTAGCGCTAACAAAATTTGTATCATGACGTCACTGGCGGCCATCTTTGATGACGTCATGGCAATTTTCGACATTCTTGCACAACCCAACCTAAATCCCTACAGGCTGTGAAAGTTGCATCAAAATTTCTTAAATGACGTCATTGGTGGCCATTTTGAATGACGTCATGACGTTAAAACTGTCAGCGTCGACTGAAACAATGACAAGAACATACACTGATGGATGTTACAGTAAAAAAACATGAAAAATGCAATCAATGAAAAAAATGACTTTTCGTAACATTGTGAAGTCACTGATGTCAAGACGTTATTACATAGAGACACGTTTTTACATGCAAGCACAACTAGACCCTGAACCCTACAATCTGTGAAAGTTTCATTCACATCCGACTATAAATGTTTGAGATCTAGCGTGAACAAGATTTGTCTGATGACGTCACTGGCGGCCATCTTGGATGACGTCATGATAATTTTCGACATTCTGGTACAACCCAACATACTTCCCTAGAGGCTGTAAAAGTGGCGTCAAAATCCGATCATCAATGAAGGAGATATAGTGATTGCAAGATTTCTTAAATGACGTCATTGGCGGCCATTTTGAATGACGTCATGACGTTAAAACTGACAGAGTCGACTGAAACAATGACTTACAGTAAAAAAACATGAAAAATGCAATCATTGAAAAAAATGACTTTTCGTAACATTGTGACGTCACTGACATCAAGACGTTATTACATAGAGACACGTTTTCACATGCAAGCAGAACTAGACCCTGAACCCTACAATCTGTGAAAGTTTCATTCAAATCCGACTATAAATGTTTGAGATCTAGCGCGAACAAGAATTGTCTGATGACGTCACTGGCGGCCATCTTGGATGACGTCAAGGCCCCAAAAGCTTCGGGACACTATTCCAGACTGAGCTCTATCACTGTGTAAAATTTAGAGGCCGTGCGATCTGTCTTACTATGAAAAGTGCTCCTGAGAAGAAAAAGAATAATAATAATAAGAACTAGATTTTGATCAGAACCTGATCAAACATGGGCTTTCCATGTCAGGCTTAACATGTAAAATCATACTCAATGACGTCATGACGTCACAATGGTTTGTGATGATAAAGACATTGATCTTGATTGATTTACTATAAAACTGACGGAGAAAAGTTAGAAAGGGAACGCCCTCTCTCAGCAACACCATCTCACACCGACAAAGTAACCCGAAATCCCACCCCACCTCCTCCTCCATCCGCAGCACTGACCTACAAGAATAAAAAAAAAAATTACGAGAAATCGTTCAAAATTGCTGAAAAACATAAAAGTTTTACTGCGCAGCTTTTGTCATTTCAGTGGAAAAAAAATCAAAAAAAAAAAAAATCCTGAGACACTGTGTTTGTTGGTGACGTCGTGTTAACAACTGTGGCACATAACACAACACGTGATCAACCTAAACATTTTAACCATCCGCAGTGTGATGTTGCCCAACAGCGATAAACCCAAAAAAGTAAACCATCCAAAGTATGATCTTGCGCAACATGTGATAACGAGAAACGGTTATAAGAAGAATTTCCATTTTTACATAGTTATATAGGAAAAAATGGAAAGTCATACTGCATGACATGATGACGTCACAATGATCAGTGACGTTAAAGAAAATGACCGTGATTGATTTACAGGCAAAACTGGTCGAAACATACAATCTGCACAAAAATGACCTTTTACGACTTAAGACGTCACTGGCCGACGTCACATTTAATGACGTGATGACGTCATTTTATGTTCTTGCACAACTAGACTCTAAACTTGACTATCTGTGAAAGTTTCATTGAAATCCGACCATAAATGTTTGAGATCTAGCGCTAACAAGATTTTTATCATGACGTCACTGGCGGCTACCTTGGATGACGTCATCACCCCAAAAGCTTAGGGGCACTATTCCAGCCTGAGCTATACTGATGTGTAAAATTTTGACACGATGCGACCAATATTTCTATGAAAAGTGGAGCTAAGAAGAAGAAGAAGAATAATAAGAACTAGATTTTGATCAGAGACCTGATCAAACGGGCTCTCCTGTCATGACGTCACAACAGTTACTGTCAGAGTTGTCGAAGATGAAGATACTGATTGATTTATCACGAAAATAACTTCGAATATGCAATCAGTGAAAAAAACGAATTTCTGAATATTTTGACGTCACTGACATCATGACGTCGGGATACCGTATGACGTTCTTTCACAACCGAACCCTGAACTCTACAATCTGTGAAAGTTTTATTCAAATCCGATAATAGATAGAGAAGATATAGACAAAACAACAGTTCATTTATGACGTCACTGGCGGCCATCTTTGATGACAACATGACAACATTCCACATTATAGCACAACTGAACTTTGATATCTACAAACTGTGAAAGTTTTATCAAACTCCGATGATAAATGAAGGAGATATGGCGATTACAATATTTCTTAAATGACGTCATTGGCGGCCATTTTGGATGATGTCACGACGTTAAAACTGTTAGCGTCGACTGAGACAATGCCATTGATGGATTATGCAGTAAAACAACTTCAAAAATGCAATCAGTGAAAAAAATGGATTTTCATAACATTATGACGTCACTGACGTCAAGACGTTATTACCTAGAGACAAGTTTTTACATTCTTGCACAACTAGACCTTGAACTCTACAATCTGGGAAAGTTTCATTCAAATCAAACTATAAATATTTGAGATCTAGCACTATGAAAATGTGTATCATGGCGTCACTGGCGTCCATTTTGACATTTTTGCACAACTCAATCTAATTTCCTACAGGATGTGAAAGTTGCATCAAAATCCGATGATAAATGAAGGAGATATAGCGATTACAAAATTTCTTAAATGACGTCATTGGCGGCCATTTTGAATGACGTCATGACGTTAAAACTGTCAGCGTCGACTGAAACTATGACACTGATGGATTATACAGTAAAAAAACAATAAAAATGCTATAACTGAAAAAAATGACTTTTCATAACCTTGTGACGTCACTGACGTCAAGACGTTATGACATAGAGACACGTTTTTACGTTCTTGCACAACTAAACCCTGAACCCTACAATCTGTGAAAGTGTCAATCAAATCCCATAGTAAACGCATGAGATCGATACAGCGATAACAAGATTTGCCTACAAACACCAGTGGCGGCCATCTTGGATGACGTCATGACCCCAAAAGTTTCGGGACACTAAGTTAGCTTGAGCTATATCACTGTGTAAAATTCAAAGTCCGTGCGACCAGTCATACTATGAAAAGTGACGGTGAGAAGAACAGGAATAATAATAAGAATAACTAGATTTTGATCAGAGCCTGATCAAACGGGCTTTCTTCTGTTTTTAATGGCGTCATGACGTCACAACTGTCATAGTTGTCGAAGATGAAGACGCTGATTGATTTATCACGAAAATAACTTCGAACATGCAATCAGTGAAAAAAAGGAATTTCTGAATATTTTGACGTCACTGACGTCATGACGTCGGGATACCGTATGACGTTCTTGCACAACCGGACCCAGAACTCTACAATCGGTGAAAGTTGTATTCAAATCCGATAATAAATAGAGAAGATATAGGCAAAACAAGATTTCTTAAATGACGTCATTGGCGGCCATTTTGGATGACGTCATGACGTTAAAAGTGTCAGCGTCGACTGAGACAATGACATTGATGGATTATTCAGTAAAACAACTTCAAAAATGGAATCAGTGAAAAAACGGATTTTCATATCATTATGACGTCACTGACGTCAAGACGTTACTACATAGAAACACGTTTTTACATTTTTGCACAACTAGAGCCTGAAACCTACAATCTGTGAAAGTTTCATTCAAATAGGACTATAAATGTTTGAGATCTAGCGATAACAAGATTTGTCTGATGACGTCACTGGCGGCCATCTTGGATGACGTCATGATAATTTTCGACATTCTGGTACAACCCAACATACTTCCCTAGAGGCTGTGAAAGTTTGCATCAAAATCCGATCATAAATGAAGGATATATAGCGATTACAAGATTTCTTAAATGACGTCATTGGCGGCCATTTTGAATGACGTCATGACGTTAGAACTGTCAGCGTCGACTAAAATGATGACACTGACGGATTTTACAATAAAATTCCTTAAAAAATACAATTAATGAAAAAAACGGATTTGTCATAACATTGTGACGTCACTGACGTCAGGAGATTATGACGTAGAGACACATTTTGACATTCAGGCACAACTAGACCCTTAACTCGACAATCTGTAAAAGTTTCCTTTAAATCCGACTGTAAATGTTTGAGATCTAGCGCTAACAAAATTTGTATCATGACGTCACTGGCGGCCATCTTGGATGACGTCATGACAATTTTTGACATTGTTACACAACTCAACCTCATTCCCTACAGGCTGTAAAAGTTGCATCAAAATCCGATCATAAATGAAGGAGATATAGCGATTACAAGATTTCTTAAATGACGTCATTGGCGGCCATTTTGAATGACATCATGACGTTAAAACTGTCAGAGTCGATTGAAACAATGACACTGATGGATGTTACAGTAAAAAAACATGAAAAATGCAATCATTGAAAAAAAGGACTTTTCGTAACATTGTGACGTCACTGACGTCAAGACGTTATTACATAGAGACACGTTTTTACATTCAAGCACAACTAGAACCTGAACCCTACAATCTGTGAAAGTTTCATTCAAATCCGACTATAAATGTTTGAGATCTAGCGCGAACAAGATTTGTCTGATGACGTCACTGGCGGCCATCTTGGATGACGTCATGACCCCAAAAGCTTCGGGACACTATTCCAGACTGAGCTCTATCACTGTGTAAAATTTAGAGGCCGTGCGACCAGTCTTACTATGAAAAGTGCTGGGGAGAAGAAGAAGAAGAAGAAAAAGAATAATAACTAGATTTTGATCAGAACCTGATCAAACGGGCTTTCCATGTCATGTACAATCATTGAACGTGTATGGCGGTTCGGTACTATTTTCTGGACTGAGTGCCGCGTATGAATGCGTTGGGAGGGAACGGTGGAACGCAATAGTGCCGTGTAAAACGCCCAGCGTTCCTTTAAAACGCCCAGCGCACCTTTAAAAAAGCACACCGCGCCCAAAAGTGCTGTGAAGACAGCCCATTGAACATAATTGACAGGCTCCATGAACCCCAATCAATTAAGCCAGTCAAATTACAGGTGTCAAGTGTCAGATGCAACCTTTTGTCAATATTGAGTGACATGTTGTTGTTTATTTCCTGTTGCTACATGATTTCATGCCAAATGCAATTGAACAAGGAGTTCACCGAGGTGCATTCGCACTTTAGGCATATTAAAGGGACTGGAGACATTTTGAAAAAATACTAATGTGTACCAATACGCGTTAAACTATTATAATGTGTTTTAGTTGCATTTAATTTAAACGAGCGAACAACATAACATAATTTATTGTCCTGAATGTAAAATTGCGTATTCATAGGTGCGACTTGAAACATATGTATTATATTGTCATTGTACATGATCGATGTATATGTCTGGCTTTGCACGTATGTGACATACTGGTTGGGAGTGCCCTCCGCTTTTAAAGGGACACGCGGCAATCTCGAATTATGCATCAATCATCAAAACTAGCACCTGTATTTATAAAGCAACTGTTATTGTGACTTTGAATCATTCAACTGATGCTTTCGTTTAAGGAACACATGGCAAGTATGTCCATCATTAAAATAAGCAATATAATCAATAATAATTTTGACTTTAAAACTTCCTGCATTGAATATATTATTGGTGCACTATAAATCAAACGTTAGTAAAATGCGAAACCAGTTTGGTTGATACTATCAGTATACTTATTATTAATGATTGAACAAATGCAGGTTATGATATGTGAAAAACTAACGGGCCGCCGTTAAAATATCAAGATTGCAGTACATCCCTTTAACACATCATATGCGGATCTATCACCGACGAGCATTACAGGATACATACGGCAATCATGGGGTTTGTATCAAGCCTAAAACATAGCACCTCGATTAATTTTGTTAAACACGTCTTGTATATTCAAATACAAGTGTGAGTTTTCAATTAATATGCTATAACAATTTGAACACTTTGAACCAATAAGTAATAGTATTAATTACAAAATTCAAGATTGCCGTGTGCCCCTTTAAGATTGAACACAAACAACTTCAAAGAAAGATGAGACAGGGGGATGAATTGTCCTTTAACTGTCCACATGGAACAAAGGTATGCAGCTCTAATGCGCAAGGTCTTATCCATCCACTGAATTTTCCGGGCCGTCGTGATGTTTTACTGGACATTGACGGTCTGGCTGTGTCTTGCGGCGTATACATGCAACTCAGTTATACACTAATAGGTGGGAAGCAGAGTGGTTTTTAGCTCCGCCGTCCACTTATCATAGCAACACATGACAACGGAAAGTAGTACGTAATTTTCCGTCAACGTCAAAAAAAAGTGGAACAGCCGCCATTTTCTTTTTTTTAAACGCGTAATCTGGAAGATTGTAACAAGTTTACATGATTAAAATTTTAGTTCCCTTTTAAGTTTCGTCATCTTCAGCTGTATTGACTTTTAGATGCTTTACTGCGCGAGAAATTTCGAGATTCACCCATTTAAAATTCCGAAGCGAGGGGAAGTAACTCGTAAGAGATGTCATTGTTAAAATGCGTTTAAAAATGGTAACACTTGTGTTCTTTTCTAATGAAATACAAGGAGATACTAAAAATATGTTGTTTAAGCTTAAATAGTACATGGCGTGTACTACATGTTACGAACATCATGGTATTTCTTTATAAAAATTACACGCTAAAACGATAAAATGTTCCGACTCGGCACTGTCGGTCAAAAAATATAACGAGTGTAAAGTCATTGAACGTCTACAGGTGCGTATTCGGTATTCGGTGAAGGGGCTCACACTAAGTCTGAAAAGTAGTCTGTAGCCTATATTTAAAAAGGCTGACCGCTGTTCAGCTTCTCGTTGTGCATTTTGATGGCCAATCTGGAATTATGGAACTCAACTGGCCACCCGCTAATTATATTAATGTTTTTTTATTTATTTTTTATTGGCGAGTATCACCATATGCAGCCATATTTAACATCAAAATATACTAAAACAAAGCTGCAGTCCAATTTATTTGGTTATCCCTCACCGGCCCGTCACCACCATCACCCACCCATCCCATAAAAAAATTAAAAAATGCGGATCTGGTCAGGGTAGGTGTCTCATTAGAATCGCGGAAACCGCCCTACTCCTACTTTTGCTTATTAAACATGCTCGGAGAATAGACTTCGATATATAAACTTCAGATAGGAGGATTTATGTCCGCTTACGATGGATGAGGCTAAACACACTGAAGAAACTCAGTGGCGCGGTTGTCTTGAACCCTGATCCTGTGCTTTTAAGTGCACCGCATTGTCCGCTACACCGACACTTGACAAAACAAATATAACAGCTTAATATGTCAAACTAGTATAGACATGGAAATATCAGTTTCCAGATTGTTATTAGTGGGAAGCGGTCACTAAGTCGACCTTGAACTAGAAGTGTGTTCCATCACCCATGAACACTTGCTTCGCCTGCTGACAGTGCTGTTTGCTTATTTCCAAGGTTAGGTTGCAGGTTAGGCTGATAAATAGGGCATAACCTGCCAAAATGAAAGTCAGAGGTATTGCACATGTGTAACAACATCCATTGAGATGAAGACGTTGGTGAAGTTTCATGAACACAATTAAAATACTTTTCAATTGATGGCCATAGTTAGGTTGCAGGTTAAAGCATGACAAAGTGATCGATAAGTGTCTGCAATCCTAAGCAGTAGACACAAAAATAAGTGTTCAGTTCTCATATGAATATATCCGTCATGCGGATATTTTTTATGCACTCTTCAACCCAATGAATTTTACTTGACCAGGCTAGACCAGTGACATTTGCTTTATCAGACGAGTACCGCTAAGTACAGCAAAACATGTTTCGAGATGCTAATTTCAAATTCAGTGCTCGATATACACTTCAAGATTGCCATCATCGGCCCATGTGTCACTTTAATTACAAAAGATCTATTTCAAAAGCTTGAATAAACAATAAATAAATTAAAATGACCTTGTGTTCCCAAAAGGCAGTTTTTCAGTTTCAGATACATGCATGACTGTACGCAAATGGAAACTTTTTTTACATACAATGTAGATCCAACTGAACCAAAGAATAAATAATACAATATTTTATATATATTATATTTATAAACTAAACATCTATTAAATACTACAATAATGAAATTTACTTCATACTTACAACAAAAAAATCAATGTCATATATGGCCTAAAATGTGTTAAAATGATGTAAAACACCAAAAGTCTTTTTGAATGTGAGCATCTACTGTCAATGTATGACATTGTATACATTTGGTGTTTTTTAACAGCTTTACATATTATATAGTCTCTGTGAGGTATAATTATGTTCATTTTGGTTCTTAATAAAAAATAATGTCTGCTTAGTCCTCGGGATTGCCAAACTGAAGTCACCATCATGATCAGGCGAACACATCTCAAGCGGGATACGCAGTAACAAGTATATACTGTAACGCATAAGGCCGAAGAAAAATTAACCGCGTTTCTGATTTGGCCTAATAAAATGAATATATTTCCTTGAGTTTAGAATCTTGCGATCACAGTATTGTCAACTTTTTTGGTTAAATCCACGTCTTCCAGGGTTGCATTGGTATTTGAAGAACGAAGGGCATCTGGAAACCAGATGATGCGTCTCTGAAATGAACAAAACATTGCGTTTTTTAGGAACTTTTAATTTTTGAAGACAGTAAGGTTTCTTAAAACAGGTGGGGGCTCTTCTAATAGAGGAAATACGGTATTAATATATAGGTAAATTGACATCACAGAGAAATGTGAACGTTTAACATCAACTTATATCGGTTTTTGTGTGATAAATAGAATCTCACAAAATCATCTATTATGTTTTAAACTCTTCAGAAAACATTAAACATTATTTGATGCTCGACAAGCCGCGCATTGTATATTTTTGCCAACTCGTTTAATAAATCCGCACTCGATCATGGAAGATCAGCTATTATATCTGCCGAGAAATAAATATTTAATCATTATTCTCCCATCACTGCTAAAATCAACAAAATATTCTGAAGTATATAATTTTTTTAGGTCACACATAGATGAAATATTACATTTTTATATTGTACCCGGCCTTCGCACAGTATAGGTTATTTAGAGCCGCCCCAGAGAGAGGAAAAGGATACATAGGAATCTGGGAACCGTGCCCTACTCTTATTATCGAATAGATTCCTGTTGTTCCTTAACGTGCTTGGAGGATAAACTGATACACGGGACCGCCCGGTTTACGTCCCCATCCGAAGGACGAGGTTAAGGGAAAGTGTGTTTCCCAAGAACACATCGACGGAAAGGATGAGATATGAAATGCCTGTATATTATTCTCTATAATTATAGTATAACTGTGTAATTTATATATTATTACTAATTGCTGATATTATTGCACCAATCATATATTTAAACCTATGGTAGAATAACGAAGACAAATAATACATCTAAATTTTAGTTAATTATATGCAAGCAGTTTTGAAGTGAAATTGATACGGGACTAATAAACTGTGATACTAATGTTCAACAAAATCTTCAAGATTGCCATATGTCCCTTTAAAGTGTCCTATTATTTGTAATTTAACTGGGGCGGTCTTTAATAATATCGCTGTAAAGTGACAACAGCACAGAGAAACTTTCATGTTGTATCATGTGTATCCATTGTTTTATGTGATGGAATTTCACAATATCTCAACAAAACAAACAAAAAAGTAAAGTATTCCAATGAGCTGGGACAATTATACTTATAGTTAGGCACTCCTCTTTTTTTTTTAAAGTAGCTATCCCGCCAAATAACTACAAAATTGCACTAGAAAACCGTTTATCGAAACTCTATCCATATAACAATGTATATGCGCTGATTAAAGGTATAGGTTTATTAATAGGTTCTTAGAATACCCGTGATTGAATAACCGTAAAATGATGGTAACTCGTAATTCGACACTCCAGTTCTGGGTTTGGTCCGGCTGGTTAAAGCCGTTTATACTGTGTATGTATGAGTTTGATTTCTCAAAATATGTAAGTTATATATATACTTTGTCATCAGTAGGTTTAGAAACAGTGTACATAATGTTTATAAAATTTGACTGTTGTTGGCGGGATGGCTACTTTAATGAGAATAATAAAAAAATCTGTACAAATCGGGTTCTCCCACTCAAATAAATCTACTGTTTCTCAAGCTTATCAAGCTTATTAAAATCTTCATTTATAAAAACCACGTTAAAGAACCGCAGAAATGTATTCCCGAATTTGGGGCGCTCGAAATATTAACATTTGCTAGTAAGATAGATAGATAGAGTAGCTTAGGTACATTTTTTTTGAATTCCACTCTCTGGGGTGGCTCGAAATATTGCCATATTATTAGCTTAATTAACCTATATCACTGGGGTCAAATATATTAAAGTTTATAGCTTAGCTTACCCAGGGCTAGGCTAAGTCTCAGAGCTGGAACTTGGAGATGCCACTTGACAGAAGGTGGCAACATCTGCAAAGATCCCTGAAAGAAAATCAATTGTTGTTTTTATACATACATACCTACAGTAGATGTGTTAATCCTTTACAGTACTGCTGTAGCTATATGCAAACTTTGTGCAGTGTGGGGTGTGTGTGTGTGTGTGTGTGTGTGGTGGGGGGGGGATGATGCAAGGGCACCGATTTTGTGGGTGGGGAGGGTGAAGGGGAGGTGGCAACGGTGCATTTCTGATCTGCGGTCATAGAGGGGGTTTGGGGACAAGGCCATTTATTTTTGGGGAACAATGGAACATCTTCTGTTATTGGTAATATTTTTGGGGAACAATGGAACATTTTCTGTTATTGGTAATATTTTTAGGGAACAAGGGAACATAATAATAAAAATAAATGGAAAAATATTTTTGGAGAACAAAGCAAAATATTTTTGGGGAACATTGGATCATATTTTCTGTGAACATAGACCCCACTGGAAGGGTCTCATCATAGAAATAATACATCAGTGCTATATTATTATTAAATTTTAACGGAGACACTATAAACATGAACATGCACTAAATAAAACACATTTATGGGTCAGTACCGAGTGCTGTACATACCTTTCATCCTTTGTTTTTCCTTTATGTCCAAACACCAAAGTTGTCGGTGTCCCTAATCGAGGCGAAGGGACATGACTCATGTGGTCTACATGACATGACCTTGACAGGAGATGTTCTACAAGTATTTGTTACATCATTCACACATAACAATAGTTAACACATGAATAGGTCTGTCTTTTTGCTCATTAAATCCTGGAATTGTGAAGTATTCACTTGCAATTATCCATAGTTCATTCAACCGTAAATCAACACAACAAATTACTGCCGACTTGGCCTGTTGTGATTTTTAATAAGCGTCTAGGGCGGCTGATTTTTACCGTAAACATGCTAAAGGAAAGGCAGAACAAGTGTTTAAAGGTTGACTTACTGACATTTTATTCGGAGCAGGAAATAACTATATCCGGGAGTAGAAAATATTCATGTTTTACGTTTCTGTTATTGATTTTCAGTTTTGCTTATTTAGCTTGTAGCCGCCATTTTGAATAATGTGTGTTTTGAGTGAGAAAAAAGGGTGACCATCTTTCAAAACGGTCTCAAAAAATGGGTAGTCATGAATTTTGCCGAAATTTTTAGGAAAGGTAGTAGAGGTACTGATCTATCATTCCTGTTAATTTAAGCGAAATTAGTGACAACACATTTTTTGTGACCGTTTTGAGAAATCGGCAATTTTGCAGTTTCAAAAACCTCAAAATTTCCGATCTTCACATTTGAACAGCGATTTAGGCTATGCAAAATATGCCAATAGTAGTCAAAACGAATGCTATGGGGATGTTTAACGTATAAACTTACTTTATTCATTGTCTGTGTTGTTTTTGCATTCAAAATTGGCTTAAGCTAACATTTTTTAAAAGACAACTACAATTTCCGCGTAACTGCACGTGAGTGCAAATTGGGACTACTTCGTGTTAAAACACTTGAAACTCAAAAGTGAGTTATGCGGTGTGTGCGCGTGAAAAGCTTCAGCTGCTGCTGCACTGTAATGCAGGACACGAAGTCTGTATCAGCTCCTTTAATGTTGAAAAATACAAACGTTGGCTTTTACTTTCACGTGCGGGTATCAATATTACATCGGGGCATATACGGCGCCAGCAATTTCCGAGGAAAGATAAGATGAGGAGGGATAATGTTTCTATCTATCAGACACGCCTCCGCCATGAAGCGAATCCCTCGGGGAGTAGAGGTCTGCAGCTTTAAGCGCAGTGACTTACCCCACTGAACTTTCCTGTTTCACTGAACATTGAAGGTCTGGCTATATATTGCGGCGTGTACATGCCAACTCTTCTTCCCTTCATAGTTATACACTAATGCAGGACACGAACTTGCTATCAGCTCCTTTAATGCTGAAAAGCAAAAATGTGTGCTTTTACTCGTACTTGCGGGTACTCTTATATCGGGGCATTTACTGCGACAGCAACCTCAGAGGGAAGATGAGACAAGAGATGTTGATTCCTATCAGACACGACTACGCCAGGGAACGAACCCACTCGGGATAGAGGTCTGCAGCTTTAAGCGCAGTGATTTACCCCCCCACTGAACTCTCTAGCTGTTTCATTGAACATGGAAGCTCTGATTATTTCTTGCGACGAACAGATACAACTCTTGTTTTCTTCATAGTTATTCACGAATCCGGTACACGAAGTTTTGATCAGCTTCTTATATGTTGAAAAGTAAAATTGTTTGCTTTTACTCTCAATTGCGGGTATCAATCTTATATCGGGGCATATACTGCGCCAGCAACCTCAGAGGGAAGATGAGACGAGCGATGCTGTTACCTATCAGACACGTCTACGCCAGGGAACGAACCACTCGGGGTAGAGGTTTGCAGCTTTAAAGCGCTATGACTTACCCATATGAACTCTCCTGTTTCATTGAACGTGAAATGTCTAGCTATTATTTGCGCGGCGTATAGATGCGACGCTTCATTCCCTCAAAGTTATACACTAATCCAGTACACGAAGATCCAGTACACGAAGTTTGTATCAGCTCCTTTAATGTTGAAAAATAAAAATGTTAGCTTTTAAACTCATATCTTACATCGAGTAATATATTGCACCAGAAACCCCAGAGGGAACACTGGGGTAAAGGTCTGCAGCCTTAAAGCGCAGTGACTTACCACACTGCAATCTCCTGTTACATTGAACATTGAAGGTCTGGCTATGGCCTTGTGGTGTATACATGCCAACTATTCCCTTCTTCATAGTTATACACTAATCCGCTACACGGAGTTTGCATCAGCTCCTTTAATGTTGATAATTTGTACACTCTTATACGTATATCAAAATGATATCGAAGCACATACAGCGCCAGCAACCTCAGAGAGAAAATGAGGCGAGAGATAATGTTTCCTATCAGACACGCCTCAGCCATGGGTCAAACCCACTCGGGGGTAGAGGTCTGCCGCTTTAAAGCGCAGTGACTTACCACACTGCAATCTCCTGTTACATTGAACATTGAAGGTCTAGCTATGGCCTTGTGGTGTATACATGCCAACTATTCCCTTCTTCATAGTTATACACTAATCCACTACACGAAGTTTGCATCAGCTCCTTTAATGTTGAGAATTTTTACACCCATATACGGGTATCAATCTTATATCGAGGCACATACAGCGCCAGCAACCTCAGAGAGAAAATGAGGCGACGGGTAATGTTTCCTATCAGAAACACCTCCGCCAGGGATCGAACAGGGATTGTGGTATATACATGCCAACTATTCTCTCCTTCATACACTAATCAAGTGCACAAAGTCTGTATCAGCTCCTTTAATGTTGAAAAAAAAAGCGCAGTGACTTAGCCACTGAACTTTACAGGCTGTTGTGATGATGCTTGACACGAAGTTTGTAATGTTGACAAATAAACATATATTCTTTTCAATGTTATTTAGTTATTCATGAGAGGATGACATGACGTTTGCTTTTAGAAATGCCACCGCAGGGCAATGTTCTGCAGCTCTAACCCGCAAGATCGCAATGCTTTATCCATCGATCAGTCAACCAACCGAAGCCTCTGTGATCTGTCAGTGAGTGAATGTCTGGGCAGCAATCAAACACAGATGATAAAGGATGAAGTTTCTCCAATGCATGCATGCGTGCATGCGTGCGTGCGTTGCGTGCGTGCGTGCGTGAATTAAAATGAATTGAATTGAATTGAATAAGAATTAAATTGAATTGAATGTTGTTTTTCGGCTCCACAACACAGCATAAGTTATTAAAGGGACACTGCCCGTATTATAAATAAGTACCTTTTCTACTGATCACGTGACAGTATTTAGCGCATTCGCTTTTGTACATTGTATGTATTGCACAATATCACCTGTCAGCTTAGCTCAGTTGGTTAAGCAGTTGGCCCTAACAAGCCTTTGTTATTACCGGCAAGTGTAATTGTTAGTTTGGGCTGCGAGTTCAAACCTGGAAAAAGGTACTTATTTTTTTGTACTTTTTTTAAATTCTGTCAAACAATCTTGATTTTTATTTGGTAAATATTCAATAATGGTAAGTGTTTAATGTTTGTCAACGTACTTATTTCGTGTTTTATTAACTAAACGTTACGGACATTGTCCCTTAAAAGGAAAAAGAAGAAGAAAAAGAAAACAGAACAACTTTTACAACATTATTATTGTTGAATCTATATCGAAACTTTATGTTAATATATTCACGATTTAATACACACATCAACTGTGCAATATGTTTTCTGTATCAATTTTATAAACATAATGTATTTAGCCAAAGTTACGATCTTACGATTTTGATCAGAACCTGATCAAACGGGCTTTTCAAATTGGATGACGTCATGACGTCACTACGATCGGTGATGTGGCTATTGTGGGTGACGTCATGTTGTTAAAACTGTCAGCGTTGACTGAGACAATGACAACAAATGATATCATAGTAAAACAACTTCAAAAATGCGATCAGCGAAAAAAAACGGTTTTAATAACATTCTGACGTCAAGACGTTAATTGATAGGGACACATGTTAACGTTCTTGCACAACTAGACCCTGGACTCTACAATCTATGAAAGTTTTGATCAAATACGACCTCAAATACAGGATATAGAACGATAACAAGATTGCTTTATATGTCATATTCAAACAGAATAACAATCCACTGGTGACTAAATTATGTTTTTTTTATTTCATATTATCATTAATAATAATTCACTGACATCGTATATCACTAAAAATCTTTCTAAATAATTCTTGTAATATACAATTGCACATTATTATTCAATAATCATGTTGTTTAAAGTAAAATCGAATAAAACAATAACTAAAACGTAACCAGATCGGTTTGCACCAAAATGATCAACTATTTTATAAAAGCAAATTCTGTAGACACAATGGTCAATCATCAGTTAGATTATGTCCTTTATTATTTTTTCAATATAACTTAAACAAAAAACTATCAGACAGATAATTGGATAATTTTAATAAAACATGACGTCACTGACGGCCATCTTTTTGATGACATCATGACACCGTTTTTACATTCTTGCACAACTAGACCCTGAACTCTACAATCTGTGAACGTTTCATTCAAATCCGACTGTATCTATTTGAGATCTAGCGCTAACAAAATATGTATCATGACGTCACTGGCGGCCATCTTGGATGACGTCATGACAATTTTCGATATACCTGCACAACTCATTCTAATTCCCTACAGTCTTTGAAAGTTGCACCAAAATCCGATAATACATGAAGGAGATATAGCGATTACAAGATTTCTTAAATGACGTCATTTGCGGCCATTTTGGATGATGTCATGACGTTAAAACTTTCAGCGTCGACTGAGACAATGACATTGATGGATTATACAGTAAAACAACTTCAAAAATGCAATCAGTGAAAAAAACGGATTTTCATAACTTATGACGTCACTGACGTCAAGACGTTATTACCTAGAGACATGTTTTTACATTATTGCACAGCTAGACTCTGACCCCTACAATCTGTGAAAGTTTCATTCAAATCCGACTATAAATGTTTGAGATCTAGCGCTAACAAAAATTGTATCATGACGTCTCTGGCGGCCATCTTCCATCTTGGATGACGTCATGACAACAATTGACATTCTTGCACAACTCGACCTAATTCCCTACAGGCTATGAAAGTTGCATCAAAATCCGATAATAAATGAAGGAGCTATAGCGATTACAAGATTTCTTAAATGATGTCATTGGCGGCCATTTTGGATGACGTCATGACGTTAAAACTCAGCGTCGACTGAGACAATGCCACTGATGAATTTTACACACAAAACAACTTAAAAAATGCAATCAATAAATAAATAAAACGGATGTTTAATAAGATTGTGTCGTCACTGACGTCAAGACGTTATGACATAGAGACAAGTTTTGATATGCTTGCACAACTAGACCGTGAACTCTACAAGCTTTGAAAGTTTCATTGAAATCCGACCATAAATGTTTGAGATCTAGCGCTAACAAGATTTTTATCATGACGTCACTGGCGACTATCTTTGATGACGTCTTGACAATTTTTGACATCCTTGCACAACTCAACCTAATTCCCTACAGACTGTGAAAGTTACATCGAAATCCGATCATAAATAAAGGAGATATAGCGATTACAAGATTTCTTAAATGACGTCATTTGCGGCCATTTTGGATGACGTCATCACGTTAAAGCTGTCAGCGTCGACTGCGACAATGATACTGATGAACTTTACTGCAAAACAACTTAAAAATGCAATCAGTAAAGAAAACTGACTATTAATAACATTGTGACGTCACTGACGTCAAGACATTATGACTTAGAGACATATGTTGACGTTCTTGCACAACTAGACCCTAACTCTACAATCTGTGAAAGTTTCATTCAAATCCGACTATCAGTATTTGAGATCTATCGCTAACAATATTTGTATCATGACGTCACTTGCGGCCATCTTGGATGACGTCATGACAATTTTTGACATTCTTCCACAACTCAACCTCAATCCCTACAGGCTGTTAAAGTTGCTTCAAAATCCGATCATAAATGAAGGAGGATATAGCGATTACACGATTTCTTAAAAGACGTCATTGACGGCCATTTCGAATGACGTCATGACGTTAAAACTGTCAGCGTCGACTGAAACAATGACACTGGTGGATTTTGCAGTAAAAAAACATGAAAAAAGCAATCACTGAAAAAAGGACTTTTCATAACATTGTGACGTCACTGACGTCAAGACGTTATAACATAGAGACACGTTTTTACGTTCTTGCACAACTAGACCCTGAACCCTACAATCTGTGAAAGTTTCATTCAAATCCGACTATAAATGTTTGAGATCTAGCGCTAACAAAATTAGTATCATGATGTCACTGGCGGCCATCTTGGATGACGTCATGACAATTTTTGACATTCATGCACAACTCATTCTAATTCCCGACAGGCTTTGAAAGTTGCACCAAAATCCGATCATAATTGAAGGAGATATAGCGATTACAATATTTCTAAAATGACGTCATTGACGGCCATTTTGAATGACGTCATGACGTTAAAACTGTCAGCGTCGACTAAAAGAATGACACTGATGGATTTTACAGTAAAAAAACATGAAAAACGCAATCACTGAAAAAAATGGGTTTTCATAACATTATGACGTCACTGACGTCAATACGTTATGACATAGAGACACGTTTTTACATTCTTGCACAACTATACCCTGAACCCTACAATCTGTGAAAGTTTCATTCAAATCCGACTATAAATGTTTGAGATCTAGCGATAACAAAATTTGCCTGATGACGTCACTGGCGGCCATCTTGAATGACGTCATGACCCCAAAAGTTTCGGGACACTATTCCAGACTGAGCTCTACCATTGTGTAAAATGTTAAGGCCCTACGACCAGTATTACTATGAAAAGTGGCTGACAGAAGAAGAAGAAGAATAATAAGAATAAACAGAACGAAAACAAAAGGTCTTTCCACTGAAAGGTGGAAAGCCCTAATAATAAGAATTTGATCAGAGACCTGATCAAACGGGCTTTCCTGTCATGACGTCACAACTGTCAGAGTTGTCGAAGATGAAGACACTGATTGATTTATCACGAAAATAACTCCGAACATGCAATCAGTGATAAAAACGAATTTCTGACTATTTTGACGTCACTGACGTCATGACGTCATGACGTCGGGATACCGTATGACGTTCTGGCACAACCGGACCCTGAACTCTACAATCTCTGAAAGTTTTATTCAAATCCGATAATAAATAGAGAAGATATAGACAAAACAAGAGTTCATTTATGACGTCACTGGCGGCCATCTTTGATGACGACATGACAACATTCCACATTATAGCACAACTATACTTTGATATCTTCAAACTGAGAAAGTTTTATCAAACTCCGATGATAAATGAATGAGATATGGCGAATACAAGATTTCTTAAATGACGTAATTGGCGGCCATTTTGGATGACGTCATGACGTTAAAACTGTCAGCGTCGACTGAGACAATAACACTGATTAATTTTGGAGCAAAACAACTTAAAAAATGCAATCAGTAAATAAAACAGATTTTTAATAACATTGTGACGTCACTGACGTCAAGGCGTTATGACGTAGAGACAAGTTTTGACGTTTTTGCACATTTAGACCCTGAACTCTACTAGCTGTGAAAGTTTCATTCAAATCCGACCATACATGTTCGAGATCTAGCGCTAACAAGATTTTTATCATGACGTCACTGGCGGCCATCTTTGATGACATCATGACCATTTTTGACATTCTTGCACAATTCAACCTAATTCCCTACAGGCTGCGAAAGTTGCATTAAAATCCGATACTAAATGCAGGAGATATAGCCATTACAATATTTCTTAAATGACGTCATTGGCGGCCATTTTGGATGACGTCATGACGTAAAGACTTTCAGCGTCGACTAAGATGATGACACTGATGGATTTTACAATAAAACTTTTTAAAAAATGCAATGAATGAAAAAAACGGAATTTTCATAAAATTATGACGTCACCTTCGTCGGAGGAGTTTATGACGTAAGGACACGTTTTGACATTCTTGCACAACTAGACCCTAAACTCTACAATCTGTGAAAGTTTCATTTAAATCCCATCCTAAATGCATGAGATACAGCGATAACAAGATTTGCCTACAAACACCAGTGGCGGCCATCTTGGATGACGTCATGACCCCAAAAGTTTCGGGACACTAAGTTAGCTTGAGTTATATCATTGTGTAAAATTAAAAGGCCGTGAGACCAGTCATACTATGAAAAGTGACGGCGAGAAGAAGAAGAAGAAGAAGAGGAATAATAATAAGAAGAACTAGATTTTGATCAGAACCTGATCAAACATGGCTTTCCATAATATGCAAAATCATACTCAATGACGTCATGACGTCACAATGGTTAGTGATGATAAAGACATTGATCTTGATTGATTTACTGTAAAACTGACGGAGAAAAGTTAGAAAGGGAACGCCCTCTCTCCGCAACACCATATCACAAAGACAAAGTAACCCGAAATCCCCCCCCCCCCCCCCCCCCCCCCCCCCCTCGCCCTCCTCCATCCGCAGCACTGACCTAGAAGAAAAAAAAGAAAAAAAAAGGCCTTAGACACTGTGTTTGTTGGTGACGTCAGGTATACAAGTGTGTCACATAATACAACTCGTGATCAACCTAAACATTTTTACCATCCACGGTATGATGTTGGGCAACAAGCGATAAAGCCGAAAAAGTAAACCATCCGCAGTATGATCTTACGCAACAAGTGATACCGAGAAACACTTATAACAAGAATTTCCATTTTTAAACAGTTATATAGGAAAAACGTAAAATCGCACTGGATGACGTCATGACGTCACAATGATCGGTGACGTTAAAGACAATGACCGTGATTGATTTACAGGCAAAACTGGTCGAAAAATACAATTTGCACCAAAACGACCTTTTATGACTTAAGACGTCAAAGGCCGACGTCGCATTTAATGACGTCTTGACGTCATTTTATGTTCTTGCACAACTAGACCCTAAACTGTACCAGCTGCGAAAGTTTCATTCAAATCCGACCATAAATGTTTGAGATCTAGCGCTAACAAGATTGTTATCATGACGTCACTGGCGGCCATCTTTGATGACCTCATGACTCCAAAAGTTTCGGGACACTATTCCAGCCCGAGTTCTATCACTGTGTAAATTTTAGTGGCCGCGCGACCAGTATAACTATCAAAAGTGGCGGTGAGAAGAAGAAGAAGAAGAAAAGAATAATAAGAATAAACAGAACGAAAACAAAAGGTCTTTCCACTGAAAGGTGGAAAGCCCTAATAAGCAGAAAAACGCAATAATGGTTTCTACAGCAATGTGGTAAGTCCGTACTAGATTTTGATCAGAACCTGATCAAACATGGCTTTCCATAATATGCAAAATCATACTCAATGACGTCATGACGTCACAATGGTTAGTGATGATAAAGACATTGATCTTGATTGATTTACTGTAAAACTGACGGAGAAAAGTTAGAAAGGGAACGCCCTCTCTCCGCAACACCATATCACAACGACAAAGTAACCCGAAATCCCCCCCCCCCCCTCGCCCTCCTCCATCCGCAGCACTGACCTAGAAGAAAAAAAAAAAAAAAAAGGCCTTAGACACTGTGTTTGTTGGTGACGTCAGGTATACAAGTGTGTCACATAATACAACTCGTGATCAACCTAAACATTTTTACCATCCACGGTATGATGTTGCGCAACAAGCGATAAAGCCGAAAAAGTAAACCATCTGCAGTATGATCTTACGCAACAAGTGATACCGAGAAACACTTATAACAAGAATTTCCATTTTTAAACAGTTATATAGGAAAAAACGTAAAATCGCACTGGATGACGTCATGACGTCACAATGATCGGTGACGTTAAAGACAATGACCGTGATTGATTTACAGGCAAAACTGGTCGAAAAATACAATTTGCACCAAAATGACCTTTTATGACTTAAGACGTCAAAGGCCGACGTCGCATTTAATGACGTCTTGACGTCATTTTATGTTCTTGCACAACTAGACCCTAAACTGTACCAGCTGCGAAAGTTTCATTCAAATCCGACCATAAATGTTTGAGATCTAGCGCTAACAAGATTGTTATCATGACGTCACTGGCGGCCATCTTTGATGACCTCATGACTCCAAAAGTTTCGGGACACTATTCCAGCCCGAGTTCTATCACTGTGTAAATTTTAGTGGCCGCGCGACCAGTATAACTATCAAAAGTGGCGGTGAGAAGAAGAAGAAGAAGAAGAAAAGAATAATAAGAATAAACAGAACGAAAACAAAAGGTCTTTCCACTGAAAAGTGGAAAGCCCTAATAAGAATAAACAGAACGAACACAAGAGGTTTTCCACTGAAAAGTGGAAAGCCCTAATAATAAGAAGAATAAACAGAACGAAAACAAAAGGTTTTCCACTGAAAAGTGGAAAGTCCACTGAAAAGTGGAAAGCCCTAATAAGAATAAGAATAAACAGAACGAAAACAAAAGGTCTTTCCACTGAAAAGTGGAAAGCCCTAATAAACAGAACGAAAACAATAGGTCTTTCCACTGAAAAGTGGAAAGCCCTAATAAGCAGAAAACGCAATAATGGTTTCTACAGCAATGTGGTAAGTTCATACTAGATTTTGATCAGAACCTGATCAAACATGGGCTTTCCATGTCAGGCTTAACATGTAAAAATCATACTCATTGACGTCATGACGTCACAATGGTTAGTGATGATAAAGACATTGATCTTGATTGATTTACTGTAAAACTGACGGAGAAAAGTTAGAAAGGGAACGCCCTCTCTCAGCAACACCATCTCACACCGACAAAGTAGCCCGAAATCCCCCCCCCCCCCACCCCCCAACCTCCTCCTCCATCCGCAGCACTGACCTACAAGAAAAAAAAAAAAAAAAGAAAAAGAAGAAGAAATTGACGAGAAATCGTTCATAAGCGCTGAAAAAACAAAAGTTTTACTGCGCACCTTTTGACATTTCAGTGGAAAAAGCTGCGCACGGAGTTAAAAAAAAAGAAAAAAAAAGAAAAAAAAAAATCTTACTTGGACACTGTGTTTGTTGGTGACGTCAGGTAAACAACTGTGTCACATAACACAACACGTGATCAACCTAAACATTCTTACCATCCGCAGTATGATGTTGCACAACAAGCGATAAAGCCGGAAAAGTTAACCATCCGCAGTATGATCTTACGCAACAAGTGATAACGAGAAACACTTATAACAAGAATTTCCATTTTTAAACAGTTATATGGGAAAAAACGTAAAATCATACTGGATGACGTCATGACGTCACAATGATCGGTGACGTTAAAGACAATGACCGTGATTGATTTACAGGCAAAACTGGTCGAAAAATACAATTTGCACCAAAACGACCTTTTATGTTTCAAGACGTCACATTTAATGACGTCTTGACGTCGTTTTATGTTCTTGCACAACTAGACCCTAAACTGTACCAGCTGCGAAAGTTTCATTCAAATCCGATCATAAATGTTTGAGATCTGGCGCTAACAAGACGTCACTGGCGGCCATCTTGGACGACGTCATGACCCCAAAAGCTTCGGGACACTATTCCAGCCTGAGGTATACCATTGTGTACAATTGCAAGGCCCTGCGACCAGTATTACTATGAAAAGTGGCGGACAGAAGAAAAAGAATAATAATAATAAGACTAGATTTTGATCAGAAACCTGATCAAACGGGCTTTCCTGATTTTAATGGCGTCATGACGTCACAACTGTCGATTATTTGAATATTTTGACGTGACTGACATTGTGACATCGGGATACCGTATGACATCTGTGCACAGCCAGATCCCGTACTCTACAATCTGTGAAAGTTTTGTTCAGATCCGATCATAAATAGAGAAGATATAGTCTTAACAAGATTTCCTTTATGACGTCACTGGTGGCCATCTTTGATGACGACATAACAAACTTCGACATTATTGCACAACCAGACGTTGAATGTAGAGTTCCTGTGAAAGTTTTATCAAGATCCGATCATAAATGAAGGAGATATAGCGATTACAATATTTCTATAATGACGTCATTGGCGGCCATTTTGGATGACGTCATAACATTAAAACTACTAACGTTATGTTGATTCTGCAGTAAAACAACTTAAAAATGCAATCAGTAAAGAAAACGGATTTTTAATAACATTGTAACGTCACTGACGTCAAGACGTTATAACATAGAGACACGTTTTGATCTTTGCATAACTAAACCCTGAACTCTACAAGCTGTAAAAGTTTAATTCAAATCCAACTATAAATGTTTGAGATCTAGCACTTACAAGATTTTTATCATGACGTCACTGGCGTCCATCTTTGAAGACGTCATGACCATTTTTGACATTCATCCACAACTCAACCTTATTCCCTGCATGCTGTGAAAGTTGCATCAGAATCCGATAATAAATGCAGGAGATATAGCGATTACAATATTTCTTAAATGACGTCATTGGCGGCCATTTTGGATAACGTCATGACGTTAAAACTGTCAGCGTCTATTCAAACAATGACATTGATAGATTTTACATTAAAATACTTCAATATATACGCAATCAGTTAAAAAACGGATATTTCATAATATTATGACGTCACTGACGTCAGGACGTTATAATATAGAGACACGTTTTTACATTCATGCACAGCTAGACCCTGAACTCTACAATCTGTGAAAGGTTCATTCAAATCCGACTATAAATGTTGGAGATCTTGCGCTAACAAGATTTGTATCATGACGTCACTGGCGGCCATCTTGGATGACATCATGACAATTTTTGACATTCTTGCAAAACACAACCTATTTCCCCACAGGCTGTGAAAATTGCATCAAAATCCGATCATAAATGAAGGAGATATAGCGATTACGAGATTTCTTAAATGACGTCATTGGCGGCCATTTTGAATGACGTCATGACGTTAAAACTGCCTGAGTCCATTTTAACAATAACACTGATGGATGTTACACTAAAAAAACATGAAAAATGCAATCATTGAAAAAAAGGACTTTTCGTAACATTGTGACGTCACTGACGTCAAGACGTTATTACATAGAGACACGTTTTTACATTCAAACACAACTAGACCCTGAACCCTACAATCTGTGAAAGTTTCATTCAAATCCGACTATAAATGTTTGAGATCTAGCGCGAACAAGATTTGTCTGATGACGTCACTGGCGGCCATCTTGGATGACGTCATGACCCCAAAAGTTTCGGGACACTATTCCAGGCTGAGCTCTATCACTGTGTAAAATTTAGAGGCCGTGCGAATAGTCTTACTATGAAAAGTGCTCCTGAGAAGAAAAAGAATAATAATAATAATAAGAACTAGATTTTGATCAGAAACCTGATCAAACGGGCTTTCCTGATTTTAATGGCGTCATGACGTCACAACTGTCAGAGTTGTCTAAGTTGATGAAACTGATTGATATATCACGAAAATAACTTCGAAAATGCGACAAGTAAAAAAAATCGATTTTCTGAATATTTTGACGTCACTGACGTCATGAAGTCGGGATACCGTATGACATCTGTTCACACCCAGATCCCGTACTCTACAATCTGTGAAAGTTTTGTTCAAATCCGATCATGAATGGAGAAGATATACTCTTAAAAAGATTTTCTTTGTGACGTCACTGGTGGCCATCTTTGATGACGACATAACAAACTTCGACGTTATTGCACAACCAGACGTTGAATGTAGAGTTCCTGTGAAAGTTTTATCAAGATCCGATCATAAATGAAGGAGATATAGCGATTACAATATTTCTATAATGACGTCATTGGCGGCCATTTTGGATGACGTCATAACATTAAAACTACTAACGTTGACTGAAACAATGACAATGATTGATTTTGCAGTAAAAACAACTTAAAAAATGCAATCAGTAAAGAAAACGGATTTTTAATAACATTGTAACGTCACTGACGTCAAGACGTTATTACCTAGAGACACGTTTTTACATTTATGTACAACTAGACCCTGAACTCTACAATCTGTAAAAGTTTCATTCCAATCCGACTATAAATATTTGAGATCTAGCGCTAACAATATTTGTATCATGACGTCACTAGCGGCCATCTTGGATGACGTCATGACAATTTTCAACATTTTTGCACAATTCAACCTAATTCCCTACAGGCTATGAAAGTTGCATCAAAATCCGATCATAAATGAAGGAGATATAGCGATTACAAGATTTCTTAAATGACGTCATTGGCGGCCATTTTGAATGACGTCATGACGTTAAAACTGTCAGCGTCGACTGAAACAATGACACTGATGGATTTTACAATAAAAAAACATGAAAAATGCAATCATTGAAAAAAAAAGACTTTTCGTAACATTGTGACGTCACTGACGTCAAGACGTTATTACATAGAGACACATTTTTACATTCAAGCACAACTAGATCCTGAACCCTACAATCTGTGAAAGGTTCATTCAAATCCGACTATAAATGTTTGAGAGCTAGCGATAACATGAATTGTCTGATGACGTCACTGGCGGCCATCTTGGATGACGTCATGAGCCCAAAAGCTTCGCGGCACTATTCTAGACTGAGCTCTACCACTGTCTAAAATTCTGATGCTCTGCGACCAATGCTACTATGAAAAGTGGCGGTCACAAGAAGAATAATAATAAGAACTAGATTTTGATCAGAGACCTGATCAAACGGGCTTTCCTGTCATGACGTCAAAACTGTCAGTGTTGTCGAAGATGAAGACACTGATTGATTTATCACGAAAATAACTTCGAACATGCAATCAGTGAAAAAAACGATTTTCTGAATATTTTGACGTCACTGACGTCATGACGTCATGACGTCGGGATACCGTATGACGTTCTTCCACAACCGGACCCTGAACTCTACAATCTGTGAAAGTTGTATTTAAATCCGATTATAGATAGAGAAGATATAGACAAAACAATAGTTCATTTATGACGTCACTGGCGGCCATCTTTGATGACGACATGACAACATTCCTCATTATAGCACAACTAGACGTTGATATCTACAAACTGAGAAAGTTTTATCAAACTCCGATGATAAATGAAGGAGATATGGCGAATACAAGTTTTCTTAAATGACGTCATTTGCGGCCATTTTGGATGACGTCATGACGTCAAAACTGTCAGCTTCGACTGAGACAATGACATTGATGGATTATACAGTGAAACAACTTCAAAAATGTAATCAGTGATAAAAACGGGTTTTCATAACATTATGACGTCACTGACGTCAAGACATTATTTCATAGAGACACGTTTTTACATTCACAACTACAGCCTGAACTCTACAATATTTGAAAGTGTCATTCAAATCCAACCTTACATCTTTGAGATCTAGCAATAACAAGATTTTCATCATGACGTCACTGGCGGCCATCTTTGATGACGTCATGACAATTTTCGGCATTCTTGCACAACTCAACAGTATTCCATATAGGCTGTGAAAGTTATCTCAAAATCGGATAATAAATGCAGGAGATATAGTGATTACAATATTTCTTAAATGACGTCATTAGCGGCCATTTTGGATGACGTCATGACGTTAAAACTGTCAGCGTCGACTGAAATGATAATACTGATGAATTTTCCGATAAAACACCTTAAAAAATGCAATAAAGAAGAAAAAAGGATTTTTCATAACATTGTGACGTCACTGACGTCAAGACGTTGTACATAAAGAGACCCGTTTTGACGTTCATGCACATCTAGACCCTAAACTCTACAATCTGTGAAAGTTTCATTCAAATCCCATCGTAAATGCACGAGATACAGTGATAACAAGATTTACATACAAATGCCAGTGGCGGCCATCTTGGATGACGTCATGACCCCAAAATTTTCGGGACACTATTCCAGCCTGAGCTATATCACTGTGTAAAATATTGAGGCCGTTCAACCAGTCATACTATGAAAAGTGGCGGCGAGAAGAAGAGGAATAATAATAATAATAATAATAATAAGAATAAACAGAACGAACACAAAAGGTCTTTCCACTGAAAAGTGGAAAGCCCTAATAAACAGAACGAACACAAGAGGTCTTTCCACTGAAAGGTGGAAAGCCCTAATAATAAGAATAAACAGAACGAAAACAAGAGGTCTTTCCACTGAAAAGTGGAAAGCCCTAAATAAACAGAACGAAAACAATAGGTCTTTCCACTGAAAAGTGGAAAGCCCTAATAAACAGAACGAAAACAATAGGTCTTTCCACTGAAAGGGTGGAAAGCCCAAATAAACAGGTCGAGAAACTCTACGAAAACCTCATTATGTATCAGTTCTGGGCGATTTTTTTTTCAAGCGGGTTTTTGCAAGGTGATTTCCCATCAAGGGGAAACACGATGTGACGTCACACGCACCTTCGCTTGACGTGTTATATTTGCGCAAAGAGCCCAAATTAAACGACATTTCCGGGGGAAGAGTTATTTCAATGTATTTTAGAGTTGTTTCAATATATTTATTATGTATAATTGTATATAGCAACAACTATTTCAAAAGGGTTTTAATGATTCACGATGTCAATGAATTATTATTAATGATAAGATGAAATAAAGAAACATGTTTAGACATTAGACACCACCAAATTGTTATTCTGGGTGGAATATAGTATATATAGAAATCTTGTTATGGTTATATATTCTGTATTTAAGATTGAATTTGATCAAAACTTTCATAGATTGTAGAGTTCAGGGTCTAGTTGTGCAAGAACGTTAACACTTGTCTCTAACACGACCGACCCTATTATTTAGCTGCCGACCTTAACTTTTTTTATTGCAAAAAAAAAAAAAAGTTGAACCTTCTTATGGAGAAAAAAGAAAAGAAAAAAAAAGGATGCCTCCAGTGAGATTTGAACCCACATCCCCTGGCCAGTGTACATTACCAAATATTGAAAAAGGGCCATAACCATGTATTATCTAGGTATTAATACCTTCCCCAGTATTTTTTATCATATTAAAAAAGTGTTTTTTCATTAACAAAAATAAGGTCATTAATAATAAAAAATAAAAATAAAAATAAAGTTTTACCTACCCTATTTTTTTTTTGAAGCTCTTTTTTGTTAGCAGAAACAAACCATTTTTTTTTTTTGGCCTTATCAGCATATATAACAAGTGTCAATAACAAGTGTCACGCTCCAGATTATCTGAGTTTTCATTCATAATGTCAAGTTCCATTTTGTTTGATGTTTATTTTTTATTTGCATGCATATTTTGAAAAATGTTTTTATGTCCATTTTCAAAAATATACTATGGAGTCGATTCATTTTCTCAGTAATGTTTGCTGAATTCGAGCACTGTACTTACAAAAAGATTTAATGTTTTGTTTGTAAACATATATTTCGAAATCGATTAAATCATGAAACTGCACATGGCCCGGCATTTTAACCTACTTCGTCCAGCTGGGTTCTGTTCTCCCATGTCAAAGTGAAAGGCAGTTCCTAAGCAGTTTTTTAACCTTAACAGTTGATAGATTTAAGCAGTTCTTTAGCAGTTCACTAGCCTTCTGAAGCTATATAGCAGTTCCTTAACATTAACAGTTCTTTAACAGTTTTATAGCAGTTCTTAAGCAGTTCTTTAGCAGTTTCTAAGCAGTTATTTTGCTGAATTATGTTATGTACTGCTTATATTTAATGAATATGCATTAGAACTGCTAGAGAACTGCTATGCAAGCTCTATATTAGGTCATGACACACCCACCAGTAGAAAGAAAAATGCTTAAATTTTATGAATATTCATTAGAACTGCTAAAGAACTGCTAGAGAACTGCTAACCAAGCTCCATGTACGGTCAATGACACACCCACGAGAAAACTGCTTAAATAAAAGAGTTCATGTAACTATTCTTTGAACTTCTAAAAGTCTCAGGCAAGTTAAGTAAAAAAAAGCCAAAAGGAACAGATATACCAGACCCAATTTGTTTATTGACAACCAATGTGTTGAACAAACTGTATAGAACATAAAAATAAAGTAAAAAGTTTAATTATTGTGAACATTAACAGTAAGGTTTCGACAGCATAATAATTAAGACAATTAAGTTTCGAGACAGCATAATAATATAAATACATGAGAACTGTTTACACGTACATGTCAAATAATAATCCTTCAGAATATTCAAAAACCACTTGCTTGTAACTGTTACTGTCAATTCAACTATTATATAAAGCAATTTTCTCACAAAAACATACTTTATATAATGATTTATCTCTATAGCTAAACAGAACTAAATTATTCAAAGAAGCTTATACTTGCAACTCAACTTCAACTACCAGATAATAATAAACAAAATATCAACTACATGTCAGTACTAGTTTCATACAATTAACTTACATTTACTGTTTGATATCTTTTCATATATTGCATATAGGTTTCGCGAAAACAGGTGACAATACAGATTTCTTTGCAAATTACTCTTTCTACTGACTACGTATATAATTGTTCTCGTCCAAATACAAGTATTAAATGCACAAGATGTTTTCGTGCAATAAAGCATTTAAGTATAATCGCAAAGACACTTACTTTTTAATCATTAAATATTCAGGAGCCATTTTCCCTCCAATATTTTGAAAAAAAGGAAGATGGTGTCTGTGGTTTTTGCACTCTGGTCAGAATCACATTGGTTTCAATAGATAAATAATACATTTTTCGTTCATGGTCATGCAGGATAATAGTGCTAGAGAACTTGTAAGGAACTGCTTAGAAACTGCTTAAGTTGCATGGATGTATGAGAACTGCCAAGGAAGAAATATGGCAGTTTTCCTAGCAGTTTCTTAACAGTTTCTGCAACTTATTAGCAGTTTTTGAAAACTGCTAAGATCAGGACTGTTAAGGACTGCTAAGAAACTGCCAAAAAATGAAACTGCTAAGCAACTGCTACAAAACTGCTTAAATAGGCAGTTCACTTTGACTTGGGCTGTTACTTGTTGTTGTTGTTTTTTATATCAAAATTATGGCCACTTTTACCCTTGTATTTACTTATAGGTAGTCAATTTCAATTCTTTCTTCCACCTATAAATGTTTATTTTTATTTTTTTAGTAAATACTACAGTAAAGTTTTTTTTCAATGTTTGGGGTAGACATAGGGAAGTTGAATCAACGGGTAGTGCCTCTTGTTAAGTTATTTGTCCCTGCGGCAGAAGGAGTTTTCTAGGTTACGCCACTGAACTTGGACAAGTTCAAAACCAGTTGCGTCAGACTAGACATATCAGAGTTATCTAGCCTTTGATTTTTAAAAAAAATGGTTTCCAATAGGCCTTAGACTATTCAAGCCAGTAGAGTGATACAGGCTCTCTTGTGCATCTTGTTCCCGGAAGACTACTTAATACACGCCACTCTGTAAATGACATAATTTTAGACATGGAGGTCATCTTGAGTGACAGCTTGGCCATACAACACAAATCTGTCTATCCATCAGCAATTTCATAAAATAATATTCTAGTCTAGATTTGAAACAGTTTAATGACATTTGATCACAATATTATATATTTGGAATGGATCAACCCTCTAAGATTTTTGTAGGTCGCCCAAGATCGCCAATTCATAATTTTGATAGAGCATCATCAATAAAACTGACCAATCAGTGACCAGAAATAAGACCTACCTAATTCATTCTGGTAGGTGATAAACTCGGTCTTTATCCTTGATGTTCAACCAAGTTTACTGTTAAAATTAAGGTATCGACAATGTGGTTCTTTTAAAACCCTGCATATTTCATGCACATTCATGCAAACTTATTCAACATACATATCTTTCAAAATCAAAATCTTGAAAATTATCATCTTTTTACTTGGTCAAAGATTTTTATTGTACTATAGAACCTAAGGATAAAAACCGAGTAACACAAATTTTATCACCTACTGAAAATAAGATAAAATCTCAACATCTCTGCAATGAAAAATTATGAATTTGGCTAAAACTATGTCAAATTTATGGAAATTTTAAATGTCCAGCAATCGTGCAAATATTCATACATTTTTAGATCACCTGAGCAAAAGGCTCAAGGTGATCTATTGGGATCATTCTGCGTCCGTCGTCCGTCCGTCCGTCGTCCGTCCGTTGTCGTCAACTTTTCTTCAAACGACTTCTCCTCAGAAACCGCTTGGCTAATTTTGACTAAACTTCACGTGGATGATCCTTAGATGAATGCTTTTTAGATTTGTTAAAATTAGGTCAGCCCGACATCCAAGATGGCCGCCATTGCCATATATGGTCGAAACCTTAAAAAATCTTCTCCAGAACCGCAGGACAGATTTCAACAGTTTTTCTTTTAAAATGATCGCCAACGCCTAGACTATCAAGTTTTTTCAAATAAAGTCCCCGGGGTCAAAAATGGCCGTGCCCCGGGGATCCAAAGAATTTGCATGGTTTTCATATAGACATATAGGAAAAAACTTTAAAAAATCTTCTTCTCTGAAACACAAGGCCACAGAGCTCTCATGTATTACATGTAGCATCAGCTTATGGTCCTCTTCTAAGTTTGTTCAAATGGTGACCCTGGGGTCAAATTTGTCCCCGCCCCGAGGGGTCACAGTTTTACATAGACTTATATAGGAAAACAAAATAAAAAATCTTTTTTTCTGAAACTGCAAGAGCCAGAGGTTTAATATTTTGCATTTGCTATAAGCTTATGGTCCTCTACCAAGTTTGTTCAAATGGTGACCCTGGGGTCACATTTGGCCCCACCCCGGGGGTCACAGTTTTACATAGGCTTGTATAGGAAAAACTGAAAACAATCTTCTTCTCTGAAACTACAAGAGCCAGAGGTTTAATATTTTGCACTTACTATAAGATTATAGTCCTTTACCAGGTTTGTTCAAATGGTGACCCTGGGGTCACATTTGGCCCCGCCCCGGTGGTCACAGTTTTACATAGACTTGTATAGGGAAAAACTTAAAAAATCTTCTTCTCTGAAACTACAAGAGCCAGAGGTTTAACATTTTGCATTTACTATAAGATTATGGTCCTTTACCAAGTTTGTTCTATTGGTGACCCTGGGGTTACATTTGTCCCCGCCCCAGGGGTCACATGTTTTACATAGACTTGTATAGGGAAAAACTTTAAAAATCTTCTTCTCCGAAACTGCTTGAGCCAGATGTTCAATATTTTGCATTTGCTATAAGCTTATAGTCCTCTACCAAGTTTGTTCAAATGGTGACGCTAGGGTTACATTTGACCCCACCCCAGGGGTCACATGTTTTACATAGACTTGTATAGGGAAAAACTTAATCTTCTTCTCTGAAGCTGCTTGAGTCAGATGTTCAATATTTTGCATTTTCTACAAGCTTATGATCCTTTACCAAGTTTGTTCAAATGGTGACCCTGGTGTCAAATTTGGCCCCGCCCCGTGGGTCACAGTTTAACATAGACTTATATAGGACATTTTTTAAAAATCTTCTTCTCAGAAACTACAAGAGCCAGAGGTTTAATATTTTGCAATTACTATAAGATTATGGTCCTTTACCAAGTTTGTTCAAATGGTGACCCTGGGGTCATATTTGGCCCCGCCCCCGTGATCACAGTTTTACATAGACTTGTATAGGGAAAAATTAAAAAAATCTTCTTCTCTGAAACTGCAAGAGCCAGAGGTTTAATATTTTGCATTTACTATGCGCTTATGGTCCTTTACCAAGTTTATTAAAATGGTGACCCAGGGTCACATTTGGCTCTGCCCCAGGGGTCATATGTTTTACATAGACTTGTATAGGGAAGAACTTAAAAAATCTTCTTCTCTGAAACCACAAGGCACACAGCTCTCATATATTACATGTAGCCTTTGGGTCACATTTGGCCATGCCCCAGAGGTTACACCTTCATTTTGTCTTTGATCTTTACCAACTTTTTCAGTGTCTTTATATCAATGTTGGTAAACAACAGAGGCCACATTTCTTGGACAATCTTAACCAAACTTGCACAGATTGTATATGATCATAAGATTTCGAAGAAGTTCGATAATGGACAATTACTCAGGTGAGCGATATAGGGCCATCTTGGCCCTCTTGTTTAAGTTTCATATCAAACCTTGCATTCTCAGTACTTTTAGTACTTTGATTACATAGTTCTAAGTATATTGGAAAAAAACACTTCAAAATCTTCTTCTCCGAAACAAAAAGGTCTGCAGCTTAGATATTTTGTACGTAGCATCGTCTAGTAGTCCTCTACCAAGTTTGCTCAAATGGTGACCCTGGGTTCAGAATTGGACCCGCCCCGGGGCTCACAAGAGGTGAAATATGAGGGTGTGGGTGGGCCCCATGAGTCATAAATTAGTAACCGTTGACATCCCCACCCTATAACCATATATACTCTTACTGGACATGAACAGGCAGATACAACCATCCATCCAGCATAGACACTGGGTTGCACCCTTGGGGACATAACTTGGAAACCATTGAGATCCCCACCCTATAACCATATATACACTTACTGGGCATGAACAGACAGATATAACCACTCAACCAGCATAGACCCCGGTCTCCTTCCCCACCCCTGGGGACATACCTCGGTCATAACTTTGAACCATTGCGATCCCCACCCTATAACCATATATACACTTACTGGGCATGAACAGACGGATACAACCACCCAACCAGCATAGACCCCGATCTCCTTTCCCAACCCTGGGGACATAGCCTCTGGGTCATAATTTGGAAACCATTAAGATCCCTACCCTATAACCCTAGGCTTCTTCCCCACCTTTGTGGACCCAGCAACTGGGTCAAACTTTACAAATAATTTGATATTTTTATAGATCTTATGGGGTCTATAGGTCAAAGTTCATGGTCACAAATTGCATTTATGTGTTGATAGGCTCTTAGCATCAGGTAAATGTTTACGTCCGCATTTCTTAACATGTAAATAACTTCAAAAATGTTTATCCAATAATCATCAAACTTACATACTTTATTAGTCCCCCACCTGTCCGTCCGTCCGTCCTTCCAAAATGCTTGTCCGGGCCATATTTTCAATACTATAATACTTTGGGATACCAAACTTGGTATGTGAATACATCTTGGGATAGCGGTGTGTCACGTACCAAAATAAGGTCATTGTGACCTTGACCTGTGACCTCTGTCATAGAAAATGCTTGTCCGGACCGTATTTTCAATACTATTACACTTAGAGATACCAAACTTGGGATGTGGATACATCTTGAGATAGCGGTGTGTCACATACCAAAATAAGGTCACTGTGATCTTGACCTGTAACCTCTGTCATAGAAAATGCTTGTCCGGACCGTATTTTCAATACTATAACACTTAGAGATACCAAACTTGGTATGTGAATACATCTTGGGATAGCCGTGTGTCGCGTACCAAAATAAGGTCATTATGACCTAGACCTGTGACCTCTGTCATAGAAAATGCTTTTCCGGACCGTATTTTCAATACTATAACACTTAGAGACACCAAACTTGGTATGTGAATACATCTTGGGATAGCGGTGTGTTGCGTACCAAAATAAGGTCATTGAGACCTTTACCTTGATCTTTGACCTCCATCATAGAAAATGTCTGGAAAATGTTTGTCTGGGCCGGTGGGGGACTATGGATTGCCCTGCAATTCTTGATGCCATTGTTATAAATGGAACGATGATCGTATCTATTGGGTTCAAGATCATTGGATGAAAGGTCAAGGTCACAAAAGGGTCAAAGGTCAAATGCATTTACATAATACTTTTAACATATTTTCTTCAAATTTTCAACTTATAAAATTTGCATTATGTATCCTTTGAAAGGGTTATTATGAAATTACCTCCGTGTCATGACAGAAAAATTGTGGCCCTTGATTTATTGAAAATTCCAATGTTTTCCTTCTTGACACATCCAGCTCGCCTCTTTGTTTTCAGCTCTTGT
>JAWPHD010013193.1:55000-70213 GCA_037043455.1 Cyrtodaria siliqua
TTTTTGGTGGCTTCGAGGCATCGAGGTAACGGTAAAAAACAAAATATCTATCCGAATTTGTGTACCACCCGAAATAGTGTTACTTGTGTACGTGATGTATCGTTCTGGGTATGTTTTTTATGTTCATGCATGTTTGTTTAAACCTCATAACGGATATATAACATGTAATTGTTACACTAAAAATACAAGAAAAACTGCAATACAGTGTTTGTTTTATCATTTATTTAAAGAAATATCACACTAATAGATTTTAACATACATTCCGGAAGTCCGAATAATGAGAACAAGGTAAGACTGGTTTCCGTACATTATGTAATTAGAAAATCAACCGTGTTTAATTTATCGTAATTAACAGTAAATTTTATCTGTCTATTATCGCTTTTCAATCATAAATGTTCGCACCTTTAACAACCAACTTTGTCTGTTTTCGCACTATGATCGAACTTGCTACAAACAAATACGCGTCGATTACAACTAATATGGCCGACGTCTCATGGCAACGGATCATCACCTTCGATTAGGCGAGGTTTAAATTCACACAAAAATGGATCTTCGGACCGTAAAAAGTATTCGAGCGAGCCGGGGTATTCGAGAAATAATATTGGAATAATCGAGGTTAAATTACATTGAATTATATAGGAGTTGTGTCGGGACCGGAAAATGTGTTCGAATTACCGATGGTATTCGAATCACCGGTGTTCGAGCTATCGAGGTTCGACTGTACTTGATGAATTTTTATGAAACTTCACAGGAATGTTGCTCTTGATGTCTAATTGATCCCAGAATATTTTTAGGTCAGCCGGAAATTCAAGATGGCCGCCATGGCTAAAAACAGATTTTTAAAAAAAGTTTGTAGCGACTACTTCTTGAAAACTGTAAGTGATATTGATATGGGACTTTTTCTAAAATGATCAGCATGACATGATGTTGATCCTTGTCGACCGGAAATTCAAGATGGCCACCACGGCTAAACATAGATTTTTAGCTCAACTGATCAGAGATCAGGGGTCCGTTTCAATAAGCAACTTACGCAAGGTTTCTGACGTAAGTTTTGCGTACGCTCTTCTTACCGTATTACGAGCGTTTCAATAAAAACGTTACGCATATTTTTTTTCCATATTTGCATAAGTTTTTGCGTAGCTCTACGCAAGGTCTTAGGCTTGCGTAAGTCTTGCGTGAGTGTGAAAAAGAACGCGACTATCGACAAAACAAGATGGCCGCACACTTGCATTTTGAGCCCGAATTAATCGTCGTGAGCGAGTTTTTCGTGAGCGAACTAATCCACTTCTAACCATGAGAGACAGCGAACTAATAGCACGTTATCGATTTCCAAGAGCAAGCATAGAAAGTTTAGTTGAGATAATCGGAGATGATATTGAGTGTCTTCATGTCCGGAGTTTACCTCGTCCGACCAGCTTCAGATTTGTTCAGTACGCCTATGGTAGGCAGATTCAGACTTTCATCAATAAGCGTACTTTCAAGAATTTCTTGCTTCTTACTAGGTCTTGTAGCAGCATGTGACGTCAAGTAGGGCTAACTGGTGCGTCAACACGTTAAACATGACGTCATGCGACATTGTAAACATGACGTCATGTGCGTGAACATGCACTAATTGCTTAGCCTTTGATCTACACTGTTTGCAAGTGAAAGTTAGATGCACGAAGTGGTCTGGCAATGGGGAAGGGAATGGAAGTATTTTCAGAAACATAAAAGTCAAAGGATACTTATCTAATGTATTCTAACATAAAAACAATTCCGGAGGATCATGCTTCCCCGACCTCCAACCCCGCTATGATAAGTTAAACATCGGGCATATCCTGTTATTTGGGCCTAGCTATGTACCTGTAGTCTGGAGTAAAGGTTTATGTAATTCGTGAATATTAAATAATTTTAAAGTATTGAGCTTCGCGCGAAGCGAAGCCCCGAACATTAAATAAAACGAAGCCCACAGTCACGAGGCGCCCCGTTTTTCTATTCCGTGGTTGATCTTTGTGGACATTTTCAAAGGGAACGAATAGAGTAGAGTGTACATAACAAAACAACGCGGTCACAATATCAAACTTCTTCAGTTGACTACTCTACTGTCTAGCAGGCGAACTCACCCGAGTTGTTTTCAACCATACCTTTCATAATAGTACGCCTTATCTGCGAGTGATTGTTAAACAAGTGCATTTTTTCATGTTTATTAATCTAGAGATATAAAAAATGATATATATCTATGTCTCTGATTCATTTCATACTGCTAATAATTGCTGATAATTTTTTAGTGGTAAACTTTGTCCATTAGTATAAATTAAACATGACTAGCAAACACTCTATAAACTAGAAAGGCGCATCCGCATTATAAGCTTCGCACAAAGCGATGGCCCCGAACATTAAAAAAAAATAGCGTATATCACACAAGCGAAGACTCAAATCCCTTGCAAATTCATATTTTATAACTTATGACAACTAGTGTGAATGGTGATATAAATGCCAAAAAAAAAAATGCCGAGCGCAGCATGTGTATAACAACAATTTAACAAGGTGTACGAGGGGTGTTCCGTAAATAATGTGATTGGTATTGATACTAGAATACTATAATCATTTTTGATCAATTGTTTTTGCGATTTCCTTCAAAGTACTCCCCCATAGCCGAAACACACATTTTGAGCCGCGCAATCCACTTTTGAAAACATTTTTCGTATTCATGAACAGGTACACCCTTAAGACACTGGTAAACAGCAGATCCCAGGGCATTCCTCGAGTTATATCTCTTCCCAGATAAGTGATTTTTTAGTCTTGGGAAGAGAAAATAATCGCAGGGGGCCAGGTCTGGCGAGTAAGAGGGGTGCGGGAGAAGGGTGATCTTCTCTGACTCAAAAAAGTCCGTTACAATACAGGCTTTGTGGGCGGGCGCGTTGTCATGCAGAAGACGAACATACTTCAGACATAGGGCTACCGGTACGCTGTTTGTAGTACTTCTTCAATTGTTTCAATACAACGTTTTTATAAAACCGTCCTGTGACAGTTCTGCCTTTTGGCACCGCCGTCTGTATGGCGGGACCGTTGGTAGTGAACAAAATTGCATACAGAACCTTCTTAACAGTTCGCGTTTGTTTGGCAATAACTGGACGTTTCATATTTTTCGTGGCCCAGATTCGGTTAGATACTTTTCTTTTTGGCTCATAATAATGGACCCACGTTTCATCACCCGTAACTAAATACTCAAACAATTTTTTGCTGTATTTCAGATACATTTTCAGAAGTTTTTTCGCTGTTGTAACCCTTAACTTCTTTTGGTCCTCTGTCAGCAAATGCGGTATCCATCTTGCATTTATTTTCTTAACTTTCAGATGCTTTTTCAAAATTAGATGAACTCGTGCTAACGACAAGTTTGTCATCCAAGCTAATTGTCTTACTGTGTATCGAGCATCCGTTTTCAGGATTTCACGGATTTTTTCAACGTTTTTCTTGGTCGTTGACGTTACAGGACGACCAGGGCGAGCAGTATCTTTCAAGCGTTGTTGCCCGGATTTAAATTAGGCCACCCACCTACAAACAGTACTATACGACATTTGACCATCCCCGTAAATGTCACACACCTCTTGATGAATGTCTTTCGGCTTCAACCCAAGTAATGACCTACCTCTAATATAGGCCCTAATTTCAAGCACATTTTCTGTTCGTTTGCCAGTCATTTTGCATATAGTGTAACGAATACGCTATAAAGCAATATACATTGCACCAAGGTCAGTGAATGTATGAATGAGATTTTTACCTTTGACACGCGTCAGTGATCACTCTAGCGATACGAAGTGGTTTCATGTAAATATTTTACGAGTTCCGTGAAATAATACAGCAGTTGCATTATTTACGGAACACCCCTCGTATATCACAAACGCCTAAAACCTCTCTGATAATGACATGCATATTAAATATGACCACTCAAAATTAAATTATTAAAACATGTCTGTCGAAATTAAAAAAAACTTTGATTTGAAATGAAATACCAGGCCCAGCTATATCACATATTTAAATAAAAAGTGACGACATATATAAATCATCCATCCAATTTTATTAAGCCAATAAGAATAGTTGTGAATTTTATGCACTCGCATTTCCCACTTCGCTGTGCCGAGTGCAGCGAGGTGTATAACAAGGTGTATATCACAAACGCCTAAAACCTCTCTGATAATGACATGACCACTCAAAATTAAATTATTAAACATGTCTGTCAAAATTAAAAAAACTTTGATTTGAAATGAAACACCAGGCCCAGCTATATCACATATTTAAACAAGAGCTGTCGGAGAACAGCGCAGCTCGACTATTCGATTTTTCAGAGAATAATAAATTATATAGCTAGTATATACCATCAGAAAACAAGGCTAAAACAATGTGTGGTGGGGTTGGGGGCGCAACATAGCTATGTGTAAGAATTTACCAAAACTACACAGAAATATGTAAAAAATAAATAAATTCGAGTTTTGAGTGGGGGTGGGGGGTGGTTTTTTTTTGAAGGGCGGGGGTTGGTGGTGTGGAGGTGGGGGTGGTGAGGGCAACATATATGTGTAAGAGAGGCTATGTAAGAATTAACCAAAACAACACAAAAATATGTAAAAAAAAACTAATTAAAAAATCGAGTTTTTAGTGGGGATGTGGGAGAGGCGAGGGGTGGGGAGTGCAACATATATGTGTAAGAAGCTATGTAAGAATGGTCCAAAACAACACAGAAATATTGTGAAACAAAATAAAAATAAAAATATTTCAAAAAACAACTCAGAAATATGTCAAAAAAAAAAAAGTGGGCTGAGGAGGGGGGATAGTGGAAAGGCAGGGAGTAGGTGGAAGGGGCAACATATATGTGTAAGAAGCTATGTGTAAGAATTGACCAAAACAACACAAATATATGTTGTTGTTTTTTAAAAAATTAGAGTTTCAAGTGTGGGGGGTGGGGAGGGGGTGAGAGGCATGGGGAGGGGTGGCAGGGGGCAACATATATGTGTAAGAATTGACTAAAACAACATAGAAATATGTAAAAAAAAAAAAAGTAAATAAAAAAATGGAGTGTGGAGGGGGGTGGGAGTGGGGGCTGGGGGTGGGAGGAGGGAGCCCCAATATGGGTGAAGTATGAATAAGATGCATAATGCTATAAGAAATCCCAAACCAAAATTATAGATCTATACATGCAAACCTAGATCTGCCTTTATTGCACATTTTATGGGCCATCAGAATTTGGGTTCCTTGGGAGCCCAGGGGTTACAAGAACCAAAATTGCTTATGCAGCCCTTAAGATAATGCTATAAGGAAGCCCATGGCCAAATTTGGTTGTGCTAGGATAAGAAATGTAAGAGATATAGAATTGTAAACACAGCTTGACCCTTGAAATATTAATAATATTGTCAGAATTGTCCAACATTTTTTTCCAGCAGATGTGCTGCAGTTTCTTGACACTGTTGACCCTTCATAAAACATTTTATTTTTTAAAGACATTTATACGGTGGCATAGACACGTCACATGAGCAAAATAATTTATCTCGTGGCCTCGACTTATTTATCTCGTGGCCACGACTTAATATCTCGTGGCTACGACTTATTACCTCGTGGCCACGACTTATTTATCTCATGGCCTCGACTTATTAAAACGACTTATTCATTATTAACCAATCAGAAGTGCTAAAAAAAATCGCTAGAAATCGCGACTTTTCACCAAAATTGGGGTATGGGCTCCATCTCCCCCTACTGGCGCCACCCCCACCACCCCCATCCGGCCAAGCCAATTTTTTTTTTTTACATATTGCTGATTTGTTTTTGGTCCATTCATAGACTGATAGCTATGAAGCCCGATGTTTTATTAATTTATTTTTTTACATATTTCGGTGTTGTTACGGTCCATTTCTAAAATTATAGCTATGTTGCACCCCCACCCCGCCTAACCCACGCGAAACTTTTTCTTTTCTTTTTTTTTTTACATATTTCTGTTGTTGTCTTTGGTCCATTCATAGACTTAAAGCGATGTTGTCCCCTCCCCACCCCCCATCCCCACACCCCCATGTCCAACCCACTCGCAACCCGATTTTCTTTTACATATTTTTGTGTTGTTTTGGTCCATACATAAACTTATAGCTATGTTTGCCCCTGCCCTCTCCCCAACCACCTCCACCCCACACACCCCACTCCACCCGGGGGAAACATAGCTATAAGTCTCTGAATAGACCAAAACAACACAGAAATATGTAAAAAAACAAACATTGGGTTTCAAGTGGGTTTGGCGGGGTGGGTTAGGCGGGGTGGGTGGGGGCGGAGGATGGGTGGCAGGCAACATAGCTATAAGTCCATGAATGGACCAAAAACAAATCCGCAATATGTAAAAAAAAAAATTGGCGTCGCCGGATGGGGATGGTGGGTGGGGGCGCCGGTAGGGGGAGAGGGAGCCCATACCCTAATATGGGTGAAAAGTCGCGATTTCTAGCAAATTTTTTAAGCACTTCTGATTGGCTAATTATGAGATAATAAGTCGTGGCCACGAGATAATAAGCCGTGGCCACGAGATAATAAGTCGTGGCCACGAGGTAATAAGTCGTGGCCACGAGATAAATAAGTCGAGGCCATGAGAGATAATAACTCATGGCCACGAGTTAAATTATTTTTCTCACATGTCACGTCTATGCTACCGTACATTTAGCATAATGGAACATTGAATGAAACAAAGAACAAGTTTTACCCATTACAATATATGTTGCGTAACCGGGTACAGGTATACTGAAATAACCTCTTAGGTCATCCTTAAAACAGTGTTGGTTTGCAGTGCTCAGACCGACTCATACTCACATATTTTTTTTCACTGTGCCAAACTGCCAATATTCTCTCGCGATCCATTCCGGTAGATTCTATCATGGATCAATCATCATATAAATCTAGGTCTATGATTTTAATAAAAAAAATCAGCAACCTACCTACTCACCTTGAAAATTATGGGTTGGAGCCATACATGTACATGTGATACTTTTGAAGACATAATCTGGGAGATTTAAGAATTTGTTAACGGAGATTTGTCTAAAATCTGTGAGATTCTGTAAGAAACCATTTCTTAGATCTCTGGTATAAGTGATGTTTAATAAAATATGTTCATACATTTAAGTTTTTTTAAAGCATTTGATAACATAAAATAAGGGTAAATGTCATTTAAGAGCTTATAGATCTAAATAAAAAAAATAGAGAGGTTCGTAATTATTAAGTATTGGTTTGGGTTTTTTTGCTACACTATGCGGTTTGATACAATGTGTGGCTGATCATTGACGTGTTATACTCTGATAACATCACAAATAATAATAACCAAGCTCGCGACTTTTATGACTTTTATCTTCCCCCATGTGTAAGTTTATAAGAATCTGTCATGGCATAGACCGAGGTATAAGTGTTTTTATCGGAACCATGGCTCTGCCGAGGTTATGATTAAACACTTATACCGAGGGTTGGAATTCCCTTTCTGAACCAAATACCCATGATAGATTGTTTTTTGCATATCAGAGACATTTTGTGCGTTGACGCCGCCAGCTACTAATGTTTTGCATGTCCCGGATACCGGATGTTCGTGCGCCGGATGTTGATGCGCGCGTGACTTTTATCTTTACCCATAAAGATAAGACTTTAAAGATAAGACTTTATCTTTATGGGGACTTTCTATCTCCCATGCAAAACGTGGATATTGAGTCTTCTCCGGTATGCAATAAAATACTTTCCATCCCCGATGTATACCAGAAATCACATGTATGGTCGGAGTACTGCACGCCAACAATACTTTTGCTAAGGCTGGCCTGCGCATAGTTTGCACTGGTACTGGTAGTGGTAACAATTTGGGACACATTAAATGTATTTTGCCAAATGTAATTACTCTATACTTTAAAACTACAATTGATTCATTGTCAAAGAAAACATGCTCGACCAATCTACCATCTTCTTGTAATCCGGTTTTGCGGATGCCGATGTGACAGCGAGGCGCGCCAATTGTACTTACCTTCGACGCTAGAGAGTATGTACGCAAAAACTTACGTCAGTTTTTTTTGCGTAACTTACGATTTTGCGTACGTTGGTTTTATTGAAACGCACTTACGCAAGATTATATTTTTTGCGTACGCAAATACTTAAGTTAGAATATTTGCGTAAACGTAAGTTGCTTATTGATGCGGCGTCCGTCGTCCGTCTGTCCGTAAAGTTTTATTTGTAGCGACTACTCCTCTGAAACTACTGGATGGATAATCATGAAACTTTACAGAAATGTGGCCCATGAAGTCTAGTTGATCCTAGCAAAAATTCATGTTGATGTGAAATCCAAGATGGCCGCCAAAGCTAAAATTAGATTTCAGCAGAGATCAGCAGAGCTTATGCCGTGGTGTGGCGTCCGTCGTCCGTCTGTCTGTCTGTCTGTCCGTCCGTCCGTCCGTCTGTCTGTCCGTAAAGTTTTATTTGTAGCGACTACTCCTGGAACTACTGAATGGATTTTCATGAAACTTTACAGAAATGTTGCCCATGAAGTCTAGATGATCCTAGCAAAAATTCATGTTGATGTGAAATCCAAGATGGCCGCCAAAGCTAAAAATAGATTTTTAAAATACAAGTTTGTAGCAACTACTTCTTGAAAACTATAAGAGATATTTTTATAGGACTTTTTCTAAAATGATCACCATGACATGATGTTGGTCGTTGTCAAAAATCGTTTTGATTCGACGTTAAACATGGCTGCCAGCGTCCATCTTTGTTTACATAGTTATTTAGTAAAAACTTGTAGCGACTACTCCTCTGAAACTACTCGACGGATTTTCATGAAACTTCACAGGAATGTTGCTCTTGATGTCTAATTGATCCTAGCAAAATTTCAGGTCGGCCGGAAATTCAAGATGGCCGCCACGGCTAAAAATTAATTTTAAAAAAACAAGTTTGTAGCGACTACTTCTTGAAAACTATAATTGATATTGATATGCGTCTTTTCCTAAAATTATCAGTATGGCATGATGTTGATCCTTGTCAAAAATTATTTTGATTTGACGTTAAAGATGGCATACAGCGGCCATCTTTGTTTACATAGAGTTATATAATGAAAACTTGTAGCGACTACTCCTCCGAAACTACTTGACGGATTTTCATGAAACTTCACAGGAATGCTGATCTAGTATCTAAAACCTATCGGTAAAGCTTCAAGGTCATTGACCTCTTGTTATTTATTTTTTATTTATTGATTTTTAGCTCTACTGATCAGAGATCAGCAGAGCTTATGCCGTGGTGCGGCGTCCGTCGTCCGTCCGTCTGTCCGTAAACTTTTATTTGTAGTGACTACTCCTCTGAAACTACTTGATGGATATTCATGAAACTTTACAGAAATGTTGCCCATGAAGTCTAGTTGATCCTAGCAAAAATTCATGTTGATGTGAAATCCAAGATGGCCACCAAAGCTAAAAATAGATTTTTAAAATACAAGTTTGTAGCGACTACTTCTTGAAAACTATAAGTGATATTGATATGGGACATTTTCTTAAATGATCAGCATGACATGATGTTGATCCTTGTCAAAAATTGTTTTGATTCGACGTTAAACATGGCTGCCAGTGGCCATCTTTGTTTACATAGAGTTATATAGTAAAAACTTGTAGCGACTACTCCTCTGAAACTACTTGGCGGATTTTCATGAAACTTTACAGGAATGTTGCTCTTGATGTCTAATAGATCCTAGCAAAATTTCAGATCGGCCAGAAATTCAAGATGGCCGCCACAGCTAAAAATAGATTTTTAAAAAATAAGTTTGTAGCGACTACTTCTTGAAAACTATAAGTGATATTGATATGGGACTTTTTCTAAAATGATCAGCATGACATGGTGTTGATCCTAGTCAAACATTATTTTGATTCGATGTTAAACATGGCTACCAGTGGCCATCTTTGTTTACATAGAGTTATATAGTAAACACTTGTAGCGACTACTTCTCTGGAACTACTTGACGGATGTTCATGAAACTTCACAGGAATGTTGCTCTTGATGTCTAGTTGATCCTAGAAAAATTTCAGGCTGGCCGGAAATTCAAGCTGGCCGCCACAGCTAAAAATAGATTTAAAATAAATAAATTTGTAACGACTACTTCTTGAAAACTGTAAGTGATATTGATATGGGACGTTTTCTAAAATGATCAGCATGACATATGATGTTAATTCTTGTCGAAATTTATTTCAATGCGACTTTAAACATGGCCGCTAGCGGACATCTTTGTTTACATAGATTTATATAGTAAAAACTTGTAGCGACTACTCCTCTGAAACTACTTGACGATTTTTTATGAAACTTCACAGGAATGTTGCTCTTGATGTCTAATTGATCCCAGATTTTTTTTAGGTTGGCCGGAAATTCAAGATGGCAGCCATGGCTATGAATAGATTTTCAAGATACAAGTTTGTAGCGACTACTTCTTGAAAACTATAAGCGATATTGATATGGGACTTTTTCTAAAATGATCAGCATGACATGATGTTGATCCTTGTCAAAAATCGTTTTGATTCGATGTTAAACATGGCTGTCAGCGGCCATCTTTGTTTACATAGAGTTATATAATGAAAACTTGTAGCGACTACTACTCTGAAACTACTAGACGGATTTTCATGAAACTTCACAGGAATGTTGCTCTTGATGTCTAATTGATCCTAGCAAAATTTCAGGTCGGCCGGAAAATCAAGATGGCCGCTTGGCTAAAAATAAATTTTCAAAAAACAAGTTTGTAGCGACTACTTCCTGAAATCTAAATCAATCAGTAGAGCTTCAAGGTCATTGACCTCTTGTTTTATTGATTTTTTAGCAGAGTGAGCTATTATGACCACTCTTCGTCCGTCGTCTGCTTCCGTAGTCAACATTTAGCTTGTTTACACGATAGACGCCACATTACTTGAGCAATATTAACCAAACTTGCACTGTTTGTATATTTATGACCATAAGATCTCGGTCGAGTTCGATAATGGGCAAGATCGGACCAGTAACACCAGAGTTATGGCCCCTGTATTAGCAAAAAATGCAGTTTTTCATCTTGTTTACACGATAGAGGCCACATTTCTCGAGCAATCTTAACCAAAATTGAACAGATTGTGTATGACCATAAGATCTCGGGACAAATTCGATAATGGGCAAGATCGGACCTTTTATGAAAAAAAAAAGTTCTGAACAATGATTTATCACAATATATTGAGGTAAACTGACATCACCGAGAAACTTTCAGTTCTATCATCAACTTGTATGGGGTTTATGAGATAAATACATGTAGAATCTCACAATATAATGGGCAAGATCGGACCAATAACACCAGAGTTATGGCCCCTGAAGTATCAAAAAATGCAGTTTTTGATCTTGTTTACACGATAAAGGCCACATGTCTTGAGCAATCTTAACCAGATTTGCATAGATTGTATATGACCATAAGATCTTGGACGAGTTCGATAATGGGCAATATCAGACCAGTATTACCAGAGTTATGGTCCCTGAATTAGCAAAAATCCAGTTTTACATGTTAACACGATACAGGACACATTTATTGAGCAATTTTAACCAAACTTACACAGTTTTTAGCTCTACTGATCAAAGATCAGCAGAGCTTATGCCTTGGTGTGTCGTCCGTCGTCCGTCCGTCCGTGCAGCTAAAATGGAGCAGAGGGCCATTTTAGTAGCCTGTCCAGAAGGAAAGGGTCATTTTCCAACAAGGGGCCTGGCCCCCTGTTTTTTGTGCTGGGTTTACTGGGCACACTTTGTCCAAATACTTGGACAAAAATACGGGGCCTTTTTCTGAAAGAAGGGGCCATTTTCCTTTATATGTGGTTCTTTATTTTTAAAGATTGGCCCTTTATTTATATGGCCCCTTTGTTAATGGCCCTTTAAACATGGCCCTTTGCAAGATGGCTCCTTGCTCTATTCCAATTGACCGTCTGTCTGTCCGTAAACTTTTTTCTGTGGCGACTACTCCTCTGAAACCATTTGACGGATTTTCATGAAACTTCACAGGAATGTTGCTGTTGATGTCTAATTGATCCTAGCAAAGTTTCATGTCAGCCAGACATTCAAATGGCCGCCACTACTTCTCAAAAACCATAAGTGATATTGATTTCAAACCTTCACCAAAATGACTGGCACAACATGTAGTTGATCCTTACCAAAGTTCATTTTGATTGGATGTCAAACATGGCCGCCAGTGGCCATCTTTGTTTACATAGAGTTATATAGGAAAAACTTGTGGCGACTACTGTGAAACTACTTGACGGATTTTCATGAAACTTCACACTACTTGACGGATTTTCATGAAACTTCACAGGAATGTTGCTCTTGATGTCTTATTGATCCTAGCAAAAATTCAGGTCAGTGGGAAATTCAAGATGGCGGCCGCGACTAAAAATGCGATTTTGTGGCGACTGCTTCTAAAAAACCATAAGAGATATTGATTTGGAACCTTTACCAAAATGACTGGCACGACATGTAGTTGGTCCTAACCAAAGTTCATTTTGATTGGATGTCAAACATGGCCACCAGTGGCCATCTTTGTTTACATAGAGTTATATAGAAAAATCTTGTGGCGACTACTCCTCTGAAACTACTTTATGGAATTTCATAAAACTTGACAGGAATGTTGCTCTTGATGTCTAGTTGATCCTAGCAAAAATTCAGGTTGGCCGGAAATTCAAGATGGCCGCCACGGCTAAAAATAGATTTTAAAAATGAACAGCATGATATGATACTTGTTGAAAATTATTGTGATTCAACATTAAACGTGGCTGCCAGTGGCCATCTTTGTTTACATAGAGTTATATAGTAAAAACTTGTAACGACTACTCCTCTGAAACTTCTTGACAGATTTTCATGAAACTTCACAGAAATGCTGATCTAGTTATCAAAACCTATCAGTAGAGCTTCAAGGTCATTGACCTCTTGTTTAATATGTTATATAATGAATAAAAAATGGTTTAAAAATTATTAAAAATATGGTCCTTGTGACTGATCTGGCTATCAAAAGCCTGTCGGTTTCTTGCCTCAAGGTCAATGACCTCTTGTTTGTATTCTCCAGAGGAAGATTTCCTTTTACAACAGTCAGCGAGACTTGGAACTTTACAACAACTGCAAGATACACTAGACAGTGAACATATAAAAGGTAATGATTAGCTTTTAAATCTCCAATATCATAATCAAAATAATGCCAATATCGATCTTCACTCAAAAGACAATGCTTTGCAACGAGTATTCTTACAAACCGGGCATGTCATAATGGAAGGTTAAAAAACATATTTATTACTTCGAACTTAATTCCTGCAAACTATACTGAATCAAAAAAGAAAGTGTGCAACTAAATTTACATAAACTCATTACGAATATTACATTGTTTGTAAACTTTTGCATCATACATGTGTTCATACATCCTAACTTTATGATTGAGAAGATGCTAAATGTTTGACATGCATGAGAAATTTCAGAAAACTAGCAATTAACGAGATCTCTTTTTGACTTTGAGGATCTCAAACTCTGTTACTACTTTATTAATGCACACATTTTGCACATTTAAAACTTGTTTTGCTAAATTTGTTATTACGATTTTTTGAATATTTCCAAAAATACAGGGCAAGAAAATTTGTTTTTGAGTTACTCGTCTTATGTAATGCAAAAAAAAAAAAACCTGTGTTTCCAGTGGCCCGACCGACCCTATTAAAAAAAAAAGAAAGTTCTGAACGATGATTTATCACAATATATTGAGGTAAACTGACATCACCGAGAAACTTTCAGTTGTATCATCAACTTGTATGGGGTTTATGAGATAAATACATGTAGAATCTCACAATATCTTGCTCCAAAAAAAAAAAAGAAAAAAAAAAAAAAAAAAATGCCTATTTTTTTTAGAGCATGCAATAAAAAACACTTTTTTTTTTTGGCCTAATATTTGAATGGTCAAATTTATAAACTGTTCAAGAATTTATCTGAATTTCTACTCGTCCTGCATCAATCAGCACTCGTCATGGCGAGCGGACGAGTGGAATTTTCTTGCCCTGAAATAGATGTGCACCCTTTCATTTTTTTGTTGCCTTTTCGAAGAAAAATGCGATACATAGGTATCACTTTGTCGTCCGTCCGTCAGTCCGTCACGAAACCTTAACGTTGGCTATAACTTACTTTCTCATTTCTTGATATTTCTTCATCAAACTTTCAATATATACTCACCATGACAACATCGACATGACCATACTAAAATATAAAGGTCAAGGTCACACTGAAGGTCTTGAACAATTTGTTGCTTCGCCTACCCAGGAGGAGTTTGTTAAACTGAAAAAGGATGACTTGCTCTTGCTTGCCCAAAATTATGAATTAACACAAGTTAAAACTTCTATGACAAAACCTGACATTAAGAATATTTGGTTAAATATATGGTAGAAGAAGAATTTTTTCATGAAAGTGCATTATCTCTTTTAGTAGTCACGGAATTTGATGTAAAATTAAAAGAAATGGAATTAGAAAAAAATAAAATAGACAAAAAAATGCAGTTGGAAGAAAAATAAATGCAAATGGAAAAAGAAATGAAAGAAAAAGAAATGGAATTGAAATTTAAGGAAGAAAAAGAAAGAAGAGAATTTGAATTAGAAATGCGGAAAATGGATTTGGCAAGCAAGGCCAGTTCACCTTCACCGCCACCCTCCCATTCATATACTTTTGATGTTACTGAATATATTAGATTATCAAGACTAGAACTGTCAGCGCTTTGTCAGTCTAACAAGGTTGTTTGGACCCTGATAAATGACCTTGACAAACTAGCCTGACAAAGTTTTCATGAGGAAAAAATGAATATTTAACCCATATAAATGACCTTCAGTGTCGTGACCTTCACTTGAATATATTTGGAATGGTCATGTCGATGTTGTCATGATGAGTATATATTGAAAGTTTGATGAAGAAATATCAAGAAATGAGAAAGCTATAGCCAACGTTATGTTTTTGTGAAGAAAAAAGAGTATTTAACCCATATAATGACCTTCAGTGTGACAAGTGTCCTTTTAATCCAATTTTACTTCCAAGTCTTTCCTGGTTTATCAATTCATAATAGTCCAAATGTCCAAATAATCCACAGTCACTTTTATTATAGATGAGAGCAACACTTTTTATCCTGTCACAATATATTTTAATTCACAACATCCAATATTTTGTAAATTCTCAACTGAAAGAATGAACCAGGTC
>JAWPHD010013194.1:0-70205 GCA_037043455.1 Cyrtodaria siliqua
TTATTTACTTCGCGGAATGCGCAAAAGAAGATTTTTTCGTGGGGTCCATATCTAAAAATTATAAGTATACAAAGTTCTAACACTGTGCCAAATTTGGGTGCTTGGTATCACAAAAAGCACCATGTCTTGGAATTTTGGCCTATGCCGCTCCACAATCAACTCACTGTCTAAAACACACAAAAACAAAAACAATATGAAAATTTAAATATCCAATAACATTTAGGGTTTCCCTAGTGGCACTTAATGACTCCCTCGCTCAGGTCATATGATTTATATATATTTTAGAGAAAACTAAACACCCATTAATTTGATTGCAGTCCTGTCAAATAAATGTCATATAGCTGCTTTAGACTATGAAGATGTACATATCATAGACTTTCAAGATTTGAATAAATATAAAATCTCTGCAAAAGCAATGCTCATTAGTCTGTTACATGTCTTTTACAACAGAAGTATGATACTCTAAACGCGTGGTATAATGTGCTACATTACGTGGTCCCGCCTTACTTTCATTAAGCGAGGGAAAGCATATATTAGCAGGATTTTATAACGGATATTTTGACAATAAAACACATTTAAAAACTGTTTCTTACCTGGAAATGCGATACCTGTTTATAATTATCTATCGAATGGTGTAAATTTAACAATATGCAAACCTTTTAAGCAGAAACTGAGGTTTTATTTCATACCCCTCAGCCAACCACCGTTTTCGCTCTTGGAGACGGGATTGGATGGGGTATGAACGTTAATACTTCGGACCACGTAATGTAATACTCACTTATTGACGCGGATTTCAAGTTTGGTACAAAGTCGTAGGATAGAAAGATTAAAAACACATAATGTTTGAAATTGATTTGGAGCGGTTTATGTACATATACAGGGTATATGCTAGACCATCAAGTTCAAGACGTATGAATGAAGTCCCAATGAAGAATGTTTATAAACTCGTCTGTTTCACAATCAATAGTAATCACCGTATAGTCTAACGTGAATGGACTTTTGACGATTTTTGATAAAGTGTTAAGAAGTTAATATTTCACCAAATATAGTAAATAATATAAATGCTTTTGAAATTATTCCTGAAGGAAAATACATAAGTATGCCGTAATGTTAATTATTTGTCCCATATAGTGAAATATGGGTGCATTAATATAGTGAACTGGTACTCTGCATATACAGCTAAATATACAATGATATAGAAAGAAAACACCTGCTTGAATGGCTTATTTGACTATAATATAGTTAATTACTCGCATTGATTATAAAAACTTATTGATATTATATAGTTTTCATAATTAAATGGTTAATAGTGTGGGCTTAAAAATCATCAATAATAATCGTTAATATAAACTTTAACAATTATATGGATTTTTGTTATTGTTGAAAAAATTAGGTTACGGACACTTACTTGCGGTACGGGACTTTTCACCTAAATGAAATTGTGCTATGGTGAGAACCTCTCGATAATTATCAATGAAACTGTCATTTTCGGAAGTGTATCAATGATAGACAAATGATAATCAGAACGAAAATATATTAAGTACATATATCGCGTAGCATTATAACCATTGTTGTTCTCATGAATATACCCAGATTAAAAGCTGCAAAAAGACGTTTACATGCACTGAAGGAAAATATGAAGCGTCACTGGGCATCATATTATGACAGAAGAAAAAAGGACATGCCACATACGCGGAAAATTCGTTTCGAAATATGTTTACGTTTGTACAAAGTCACTTCTCATATGATTTCACAACGAAACATCGTAAAGCCTAATAAATGAACACCAAATCTAAAATCACGATATCTGTTTTTGTGTATAACTGAAATGGTTTCACGCAACAACTAAACACAAGACAAAAAGAAAACACATTCACTATATCCTCGGAATAGCGATGGTATAAAAGCATTTATATTCTATATGTTATAGCCATGGTGTATGCAGAAGATTATGAACACTCAGTCAGATTTGATAAACTCGAGGGAGTATGCCAACGCCGTCCCGACCGACCCCTCCCCCCCCCCCCCCCCCCCCCCCCCACACCAACACCACACCAACCCATCCATTGTTTACTATACCCCATGAATGATGGATGTTATTACTTAAGAAATAGAACATCGTTTACTGTTTAATTATCGTTAATATACCACGTGGTTGATTCAATTGTAAACAATAGTTTCACGAGACCGAAGCGGGCGAGGTGAAATTATTGTTTCCAATTCCACGACTAACCGTGATATATTTATAGATAATTCACCGTAAACGATGTTCTATTTCTATTTCTAATACCCCTAAAATGTGAAAATAACGCACACATCCCTGAAATCTTTCGCATTGCTTTCTTACTCTCCTAACGTTTGCATACGTTACAATGCGGTAAATGCGCAATGCGCAAGGGTATCTTCCTACGTTGCAAAAATTACAGTGATATATTGAGTTCTATATACGAGATATTTTAAACTAGGCTATATAGTGCGGGTGTATTAGAATCAAGTTCTAGTCACTACAGTCCTATGTTGCAGTTTTTAAGTTTGTCTGAATGGTGTATTATGTGTGTGATTGAGGGATAGAATGGTGTTTTATGTGTGTGTTTGTGGGATATAGTGGTACTCTTGCCCGTCCGTATGTACGTTCGTAGCTTATTGGCCGAGGGTTTCTCGTGAGATTCGTTGACAAGGTACCGACAGCCATACACCTCTTCAAATTTCTATAACAGTACTAATCGACATGAGAAATTCATATTTCCCAGACTTTGAAGTAAAACGTATCATATCCAGGACAGACCTTTAAACCTACAGTTAGTGATTCAGTTAAAAGTGACACGGGGCAATAATTGAATGCGGAGTTGAGTTATCTAAAACTAAACTCCCATATTAACAAGTCAGAATAATAAAAAAAAATAATATCGAATAGTTCAAAGCAGTTTTTAACTGAGTTTGCTTATTACTAGTTATTATTGATATTTTAACATAATGTATCTATAATAATATAAGTAGCTCTGCCTCCGTTCCTCGTCCCCGACAGCACTGCACATGTACATCTACATGTATACTAAACCTTCCGACTCAAAAAATGTCATCATGGCAGAGGATGTCTACTTCTTAAAACTTCAGATATTTTGGTTAAGGTGAATTCTGTTTTTTCTCTGTTTTAAGTAATAGTATATTCTTCAACTTCATACACAGATACATCTCTACACGAGTACAACACTAGACACGGTGACCATTTGTACATAATATTATTGGAATCACATGATAGATAAGTCAGTTATAGCTTGGAGACGACTAGGTCGGACTGAATGACGATATCGAGCACGACTGTACACGACTTGGTCGGACTGAATGACGAAATCGAGCCAACTGTACACGACTTGGTCGAACGGAATGACAAAAGGACAGACATCTGGCAAACATATATTCATATTCCCCTCCGGTAGAACCCGTGTATATATGTGTGGTGGTGTGTGGGAACTAATATTACCACGACACACAATGCAATACTAAATGATGCATAAATGCCCTTACATTTAACCGTAATGCGAGATATGCCCTTACATTTAACCGTAATGCGAGATTTATTTTAAAAACCATAATGTGTCCGTACCGTTTATAATTACATCAACAAGAAGCCGTAACGGAGGGACAAGAGTCCGTATAATTTTTCGCTTCACATTTTTGCATATTACACTGATCAACTCTGTTGTTAGTGTTAATATTTTGGTCGCATGACTTTTCCGATATATGTTTTGCTAAGTGTGACTACTTTTTGAAATAGTTTTTTTCCATTATAACCGAGTTCCAAAGAAAAACCCTCTGTTGATAGAAAATACTTTAAAAACTGTGTTTCTGCAAAATGTAAAACATCATTCTGCTAAAATGTAGTACTTTTATATTGTTAATGTACCAGAAACATAAAACTAATACAATTCTCATGCTCTTAATTATTTTTTCTGTATGGCATCAAGTTCTGCCTGCATTATTTGGTCAAAACTCCGTATCACAAATCACATAAAGTCCATATCAAAAATCGTCAAAAGTCCTCTCACGCTGTAACCGAGTAGACTAACCGTGGTATTGAATGCTTTGTACATAAGTAGTGTAAAATTGTGGTATTCTGTACATGCACATGTTTACCAGATTTAATGTATGATGACCTTTATAAATTGGAAATGATTCAACTACGCAATTCTTGGTTTAACTACGCAATACTGGAATATTCTGTTTAAATTAAGAATATTGCACCATTTCTATGCAATCTGATTGGGTAGTGATTTATACTCAGACAGAGGGCGCTTGCAACTGTCTTCGTGCATATTATAAATATACAAAGATAAAAAGACATCCCAACGCGCCCCAAGTAAGTATTATCTCTCAGTCTCTCATTTCAGTTATTCTCTCGTTTCTTAGTTAGTTGTATTGATTAACTCTGGTCATTTGTATTTAATTGTACGACAAGTGTGGACATTGACTCTTTCACTAACTGTTGAAACTGGACGAATACCATTAGATAAAAATTTAAATTTACAATGCGATCGTTTATTGGTTAATTCTATATCAAGTTTAAAGACTACGTGACAGTAAAAATGAATGTCGTACAAAGGCCTTTTTTTAAACTGTGTGACTACTTATCCCGAAGTATGATCGTCAATACCCGAAATTGAATAATTATATATTTATTATCAAACAAGTTAATAGATATTAATCGATTTGTATTTTGATGCCGCATGGTTGACGACCATATCCCAGTGCATGTATATTAATCTATACACTATATATTTTTTGCCGAGTGTATGTTAGTAAAAGGAAACCTTTCAACGGCGCAGTTAATAAATGGTCACACTGTGATTTTACTGGTTTTTATTAACAGGTAAATTAATGTATATATACTTATTTCTATGTATCTTGGTGGTGTAGCTAATATTGGTGTATATATATTGTCCTTCTTTTTCAATCCGTTTTCACGTACATATTATAATATCATAAAGGCACGGTTTAAAATTAGTTGCCGTTTAAAATTAGTTGCAGACATAAACGTGTGCGAAGTAGATTCCCTTACCAAATGAGAAGGTTTGCTGCAAGCTTGCAGCGAACAATTTCGTTCGCCCCTAACAATTCTTAATTGTTCGCCAATGTTTACCACTAGCGGTGATGTTGCCGCAAACACCATGGTAATCTTTGGCGAATTTGCCGCAAACTCGCCAAAAAGCTATAAGTTCGCCAGAAACATTTATTTATTTGGAACGTTCACCATAACATCACCACACACTTACTTGCATTTTTTTTGTTCGCCATAACATTGTGACAAACTGTACCATTCCGACTTTTTTTTTATTGCACGCCGTAACATCGCCACAAACTTTTCAGTTCATATTTGCCGTTTCTTTATTCGCCACAACATCTCGACAAACTTTTCCATTCTGATCTGCTGTATCTCTGTTCGCCAAAACATCATCGCAAAACTTAAACTTTATGCAGAATTTTATTATTTCTCTGTTACTTATTACTAACTTTATGTCAAAGGACGAGTAATTTAGCTAAGTATATATTTGTAGTGGAACCTTATGTTTTTCAGAAAAAGCAATATATTTACTATTGTGTTGCAAGAACATTTTAAAATACCAAACACCATGATAACTCCAACATTTAAAACCAGAACAATGAAAATTGTGTCCGAAGTGCAAAATGTAGTATAAATTTGCATTAACATGAACCATGATGACAAGCCAATTTAATAGTTTAAGTCATTGTGAATTATTATATAGTAACTATCTGCAAATCTAACAAATACAAAATGTTTATATCTACTTTGAAATTTCTAAAAAATAGAATTTTCTGAAAATAACATGTATTTAAAAGTTAATTAATGGCAAAGATAATTAATGCTAATATCAGAAAAATATAAGAGTACAGTCATACATCTTGCTCACTGAGTCAGTTAATTATTATTACCAGGTATTATGCAATTTCCTTTGATCTGATGCAGTTTCCTGAAGAGGTTATACTATTAGAAACACATGTGTTCATGAAATTGTGGTATTTTTGAATACATATAGCCAGTTATCATGTAGCTATATATATATATAGACAATGGTGTGTTATGTGTACTATTTTTCAATGAAATTGTGACAATTTAAAACAATGGATTTGTAAGAGTTTAGTTTGAGTGAATATTCTGAAGAGGATGTTCCACACCTGTACATTGTAAGTTTATATTAACTGTTTTATTTTTATATGTCGGAAAATAGTAATTTTTCATCTTCAAAACCCCTCACCTCCATAGGTAAATGCGTATGTTTACGTTTGTGTGTCCGTCTAGGGTCTGGTGCTGATTTTAAGATATTACCCAGGCACCAAGTATATACCTATTGGACTGCTACAGTTAGAGATAATGTTCGACATTTCCATGAAAATGGGAGTAATGCAGAAATGACAGCGCTCAATATCTCCATAAAAATGAGGGTAATGCAGAAATGACAGCGCTCGACATCTCTATGAAAATGGGAGTAATACAGAAATGACAGCGCTCAATATCTCCATAAAAATGACGGTAATGCAGAAATGACAGCGCTCGACATCTCTATGAAAATGGGAGTAATACAGAAATGACAGCGCTCGACATCTCTATGAAAATAGGAGTAATGCGAAATGACAGTGCTCGACATCTCTATGAAAATAGGAGTAATGCAGAAATGACAGCGCTCGAGATCTCTAAGAAAATGGGAGTAATGCAGAAATGACAGTGCTCGACATCTCTATGAAAATAGGAGTAATGCAGAAATGACAGTGCTCGACATCTCTATGAAAATAGGAGTAATGCAGAAATGACAGCGCTCGAGATCTCTAAGAAAATGGGAGCAATGCAGGAATGATAGCGCTCGACATTGACAGCGCTCGACATCTCTATGAAAATGGGAGTGATGCAGAAATGACAGCGCTCGATATCTCCTTAAAAATGAGGGTAATGCAGAAATGACAGCGCTCGACATCTCTATGAAAAAGGGAGTAATACAGAAATGACAGCGCACGACATCTCCATGAAAATGGGAGTAATACAGGAATGACAGCGCTCGACATCTCTAAGAAAATAGGAGTAATGCAGAAATGACAGTGCTCGACATCTCTATGAAAATAGGAGTAATGCAGAAATGACAGCGCTCGAGATCTCTAAGAAAATGGGAGCAATGCAGGAATGATAGCGCTCGACATTGACAGCGCTCGACATCTCTATGAAAATGGGAGTGATGCAGAAATGACAGCGCTCGATATCTCCTTAAAAATGAGGGTAATGCAGAAATGACAGCGCTCGACATCTCTATGAAAAAGGGAGTAATACAGAAATGACAGCGCACGACATCTCCATGAAAATGGGAGTAATACAGGAATGACAGCGCTCGACATCTCTATGAAAATAGGAGTAATGCAGAAATGACAGTGCTCGAGATCTCTAAGAAAATGGGAGTAATGCAGGAATGACAGCGCTCGACATCTCTATGAAAATAGGAGTAATGCAGAAATGACAGCGCTCGAGATCTCTAAGAAATTGGGAGCAATGCAGGAATGATAGCGCTCGACATTGACAGCGCTCGACATCTCTATGAAAATGGGAGTGATGCAGAAATGACAGCGCTCGATATCTCCTTAAAAATGAGGGTAATGCAGAAATGACAGCGCTCGACATCTCTATGAAAAAGGGAGTAATACAGAAATGACAGCGCACGACATCTCCATGAAAATGGGAGTAATACAGGAATGACAGCGCTCGACATCTCTATGAAAATAGGAGTAATGCAGAAATGACAGTGCTCGAGATCTCTAAGAAAATCGGAGTAATGCAGGAATAAACAGCACTCGACATTGACAGCGCTCGACATTGACTTTGCTCGACATTTCTATGAAAATGGGAGTAAGGCAGAAATGACAGCGCTCGACATCTCTATGAAAATGAGAGTAATGCAGAAATGACAGCGCTCGACATCTCCGTGAAAATGAGAGTGATGCAGAAATGACAGCGTTCGACATTTCCATGAAAAGGGGAGAATACAGAAATGACAGCGCTCGACATCTCTATGATAATAGGAGTAATACAGTAATAACAGCGCTCGACATCTCTATGAAAATGGGAGTAATACAGAAATGACAGTGCTCGACATCTCCATGAAAATGGGAGTAATGCAAAAATGACAGCGCTCGACATCTCTATGAAAATGGGAGTAATACAGGAATGACAGCGCTCGACATCTCTATGAAAATGGGAGTGATACAGAAATTACAGTGCTCGACATCTCCATGAAAATGATAGTAATGCAGAATGAAAGTGCTCGACATCTCCATGAAAATGAGAGTAATACAGAAATGACAGCGTCAACATCTCTATGAAAATGGGAGTAATACAGAAATGACAGTGCTCGAAATCTCCATGAAAATGAGAGTAATGCAGAAATGACAGCGCTCGACATCTCATGAAAATGGGAGTAATGCAGAAATGACAGCGCTCGACATCTCGATGAAAATGGGAATAATGCATAAATGACAGTGCACGACATCTCCATGAAAATGGGAGTAATACAGAAATGACAGCGCTCGACATCTCCATGAAAATGGGAGTAATACAGAAATTACAGCGCACAACATCTCTATGAAAGTGGGAGTAATACAGGAATGACAGCGCTCGACATCTCTATGAAAATAGAAGTAATGCAGAAATGACAGCGCGCGAGATCTCTAAGAAAATGAGAGTAATGCAGGAATGACAGCGCTTGACATTGACAGCGCTCGACATATCTATGATAATGGGAGTAATGCGCAATGATTACGCTCGACATCTCTATGAAAATGGGAGTAAGGCAGAAATGGCAGCGCTCGACATATCTAAGAAAATGAGGGTAATGCAGAAATTACAGCGCTCGACATCTCCGTGAAAATGAGAGTAATGCAGAAATGACAGCGTTCGACATTTCCATGAAAAGGGGAGAAATAAGAAATGACAGCGCTCGACATCTCTATGATAATGGGAGTAATACAGTAATAACAGCGCTCGACATCTCTATGAAAATGGGAGTAATACATAAATGACAGTGCTCGACATCTCCATGAAAATGATTGTAATGCAGAAATGACAGCGCTCGAAATCTCCATGAAAATGAGAGTAATACAGAAATGACAGCGTCGACATCTCTATGAAAATGGGAGTAATACATAAATGACAGTGCTCGACATCTCCATGAAAATAGGAGTAATACAGAAATGACAGCGTCCACATCTCTATGAAAATGGCAGTAATACAGAAATGACAGTGCTCGACATCTCCATGAAAATGAGAGTAATGCAGAAATGACAGAGCTCGACATCTCATGAAAATGGGAGTAATGCATAAATGACAGCGCTCGACATCTCCGTGAAAATGGGAGTAATGCATAAATGACAGCGCTCGACATCTCCATGAAAATGGTAGTAATGCAGAAATGACAGAGATCAACATCTCTATGAAAGTGGGAGTAATGCAGAAATGACAACGCTTGACAACTCCATGCAAATTAGAGTATTGCAGAAATTACAGCGCTCGACATCTCCATTAAAATGGGAGTAATGCAGGAATGACAGCACTCGACATCTACAGGAAAATGTAAGTATGCAAGAATGACAGCACTCGACATCTACATAAAAACGGGAGTAATGCATGAATGACAACGCTCGACATCTCCAAGTAAATGTGAGTTATGCAGGAATTAAGCGCCCGTATCTCCAACAAAATGTGAGTAATACAGAATTTGCAGCGCTCGACATCTCCATTAAAATGGGAGTAATGCAGGAATGACAGCACTCGACATCTCCAGGAAAATGTAAGTAATGCAAGAATGACAGCACTCGACATCTACATAAAAATTGGAGTAATGCATGCATGACAACGCTCGACATCTCCAAGAAAATGTGAGTTATGCAGGAATTAAGCGCCCGTATCTCCAACAAAATTTGAGTAATGCAGAAATGACTGCGCTCGATAAATTCATGTAAATGGGAGCAATACAGAAATAACAGCGCTCGACATCTCCATGAAAATGAGAGTAATGTAGAAATGACAGCGCTTGACATTTCCATAAAAATGGGAGTAATATGGAAAAATACTACATTTGACATTTCCATGTAAATGAGAGTAATATTTGAATGAAAGTTAGGAGTTTTTGACATTTCCATGAAAATGAGCATTGTATGGCTTTGTCAACTTTGTAAGTTAAGGATTAGGATAAATGTGTATGCCAGAATTTTAATTTACAGTATGAATTCTGCATAATATTAACTCAATGCCCCATTTAATGATATCATATTTAGTCATGAATACATGCAGTGTCAACATACAGTGCTTTGGGGGGGTAACTAAGATTGCCGCAACTTTGCATCAAACATCACCACAAGCATCAACATAACATTGCAGAGAAATATTTTATGCAAATGAAGTTTGCTGCAAAGTTGCCACACACTTTTACTATGTAAATGATATCTGCGGCAAAGTTGCAGCAAACATCGCCAAACATCGCCAGAAGATTACAGCTAAAAGTGTTATGCAAATGAGGTTTGCTGCAAAGTTGCAGCACACTTTTACCATGCAAATGAGGTCTGCGGCAAAGTTGCGGTGAACATCGTCAGAACATCACCAGAACCTCATTTGCATATTTGCTTGCTTCATCTTTGCCGCAAACCTCATTTGCATAGTAAAAGTGTACCGCAACTTCGCCGCAAACTTGTCTGCCGCAGCTTTGCAGCAATGTCTGCCGCAGAGTTGCAACAAATAGTCGCCAGAAGCCTGAATTTTTGGTAAGTGTTATTATGCTTAACCATTTTCATGTTTAGCAAGAAGACATGATTTTTTTAATGGATATACATAGAGAACATAAAACGCTGTGACGTATCACGTATACTATAATATTCATTATATTGCTTTTTAAAGTTGTCACGAGCAATTTCATATAGGGTACATGTTGCTCACCTTATTCGTTTATTTTAGTTGAGGACTCTTAGCATTCGTACCATTTGTATAACTAATCAAAGAATTGAACGTACTGAGCGGCGTAGGTTGGTCGAAGAGGATTTACTGTCTAGTTGTTAGCATATTATACAGATACTATAGCTACGCTGGAACACGCACGAAGTACTTGCACATTGTGTAAGACACTGTCAATTTAGTATTTGTTACGACGATTGAGCAGATCTCTATTATTATTATTGTAGATCTATAGTAGTTTTAGTGCTATTTTCGATTAGTCTATCGAAATTGTATCTATTGTTTCATTATCCGATCGAGGATTTCAGTGTGTCAAATTGGGTAGCGTTGTTTACCAGCGTTTTTGTTTTCACACACATACACTGTAGACGTTAATTAGCGTTACGACCAGTCTACTATTCATAGTAGAGGACCCGGTAACGGATGATTAAAACTATGCAGATGCTGGAAGTAGGTTGGTTACCTATGCTATAAATACTGCATTTAGTTGTTGCGGCCCAGTACGAAATATCTAAAACTAAGATAAGCAGATCATGTGTATTAATTCGTGCGGTGTGTACAGTACTAATTCTAGAGATCATGGAAGACAGTGATATGGTGTTGATTGATTTAGAATCAAATGATTTATTCTGCCCGCTATACTCACCAGAACAGTTTGCTCTTGACATTTTGAGTCATGCACCGTAAATTGTTGTGGGATTGACCGTAAAGAAAGTAATCATTTTGCAAGATATTCACAGGGATATTGATTTAGGTGAACTGTTTTCCAACAATAATATACACAAATAAACGGATGAACAAAAATAAATTATTGATGGCAAAATTACGTATATAGAAGCCGGCAAATTATTAAGGGCGTTCCAGAACGATAAATCACCAGGTTCCGACGGATAAACGACAGATTTCTTCAAATGTTTTTGGAAGGATTTAGGCCATTTTGTAATCGGATCTCTAGATTTTGGTTACCAAAAAGAAGAACTATCAAGCACCAAACAGGAAGGAGTAATAATGTGTATCAAGACAAAATATTATTAAAAAACTGGAGACCCATATCTCTACTCAATACCACATATAAAATAGGTTCTGCTTGCATAGCAAACAGAATAAAACCATTTTTGAAACCAGATCATTTTATTTCTGGACGTTATATGGTTGAAACCACAAGAAATATATATGACCTTTTTTATTTTGCATACAAAAAAAGATAGTAGGCTTGTTACTTATGGTAGATTTTGAAAAAGCTTTCGACACCCTCTCATGGTCTTTTATTCACGAAGTTTTAACTTTTTTTAATTGTTTCGGTTCTATTAAAAGGCGGATAAGGACTTTTTATAATAATATTAAATCATGTATTGTAGTAAATGGTCATACATCCCCTTTTTTAATATACGTAGAGGTTGCAGACAAGGAGACCCGTTGTCACCTTATATTTTGTAGTATGTGCTGAAGTACTTGCCATCTTAATAAGAACAAATAAAATATATTATAGGTATAATGGTAGAGGGTACTGAGTTATTGGTAAATCAATATGCAGACGACACTAGTCTCACATTAGATGGCTCTGAGAAGGCATTAAAGCATACGCTATTTGTTATGCAAACATGTCTTGAGATAACAAGAGTTATCTGGTTTGGCGCAAAAAAGGGAAGTAATGCTATAGTATGTCCAGCGGCTAAGTTAAATTGGGATCAAAGCAATTTGAAACTACTGGGATTCATATTTGCAACGAATTTGGAGGATATGATACCTTTAAAATTTAATAATAAGATTAAAGAAATCAAAACACTTATATCTAGATGGTCCATAAGAAGGCTCGCCCCATATGGAAAAATCATTGTGATAAAAAGCCTTGCTTCTCAAAAATTAATCAACTCATATGAACTATCCCAAACACATCAAAATAATAATCAAACAGTTAAACTTATTATTTTACGAATATATATGGTATAGTCCAGTCAACAAAATAAAAAGAGATGTTGTAAATCAGCCTGATGATGAAGGAGGACTAAATATGTTAAATATAGAATATTTTATGAAAGCCCCGAAGGTCACGTGGATAAGAAGACAAAAGGTGGTTAATAAATAATGGTGCGACCTTTTTGAAACTATGTACCCCTTTGCAAAGGCAAATTTGGACATAATTTTATTGACAATAACCTGAATAAGATAGAAAACCCATTTCGGAATTATGTATATAGGTCATTGAGCCAAAACTAAAAACAGAACTTGCTCCAAATTCATGGAATGAAATATTGATGGAACTAGTTTTTCTCAATGATACAATTAAGACTGGAAGAAATTGTTTATATAATAAACGTTATATAGATAGAAATATTATTTTCGATAATTATTTGTTTAGATGAAAATGGTGACTTTCTGTCTTTTGACTTGTTTCAAGAAAAATACGGATACTTTTCGAATTTTATTTGAATATGAAATGGTAACAAGAGCAATAAAATCAACAGTCAGACATTTAGAAATAATCACAAAAGATAAATGTAAACCATTTGGCCCCATTCAAAACTTAGTCTTGTATCTAATTAAGAAAGATGACAAAGGGTGCGAAATTATTTAAAAACTCTGAATAGAAAAATAACTGAATCTAAAGCAATACTTAAATGGAATCAAGAAAATATAGAAAAAAGCAAAGAAGATCGGATAAGTATATTTTCACTACCTTTTAACATAACAAAAGACACATCACTTATTTGATTACAGACAAGACTTTTTTTTCTTTTTTTTTTTTTCTTTTTCTGAAGCTTCCATAACATATTCATGCAGAACATATATATATATATAAATGTTATTATTATTTACCGATATCATGCAAAAAAAGTATATATTCATTTTTGATAAACATGTAACTCACTACATTCTTATTGTGTAAATATACATATAACAATAATAATATGATGTTACTCTGCAAACAGATTACTGGAGAGAGGAAATGTTAAATCATGTATTCATGCATTTTATGTAAAGATATGCATTTGTATATTTTCAATTATGCATATATACTGAAAAAAATAAATAAAAAAAAATAAGTTCAGCAAGCTTTAATGTTCCATTAGCTTAAAGATATTAAATGCTATTTTATAATGTGAAATATTATAAAAACATTTGCATGACATAGGGTGATCTTCTCTTTCACTGATTTGTTGTGAGCGGAGTTATCTCCCATTTACTTAAAACCGCGTATTTCATTTTTCAATATGATATATATTAAATGACATGGTAAAACGTCACTAAATAACAGTTCTAGGTTTCAAGTTATAAAAAACACACAAACTCAATGGATATTAAACCTTGTCATTATATATGTACCAAAAAATTATTTTTTTTTAAAAATAATTGAAATTACCTCCCTTTACATTGAAATAAAGACTAAATTATAATATCTGTGAAGCAGGTAGATTAAAACGTGTTATTTTTTTTCAACTCAGATATCGTTTCAAAAATATGTCTGCATATATCTGCTCCTTATGTTAATTATATTGTTAATGACTGCCACGCATGGCCTAGAGTATGTGCAAATGAATTTGCCAACCAATTTACTTGCTAATCTTTTTTTCCTCTCAGCACATTTATATGGTTCGTATATTTTTTTTTCAGCATAGTTCTGTATACAATCGAATATGCACATTAGGTATTTTATATATAAATATGCACCAATATCAAATATGCACCATATATGTATTTTATATAGACCTGCAGCAATATATTATCATATGCATTATTGTATATTTCACTTATATACATGTATCAGCTTCATTTCAAGTATGCGCCATTTTGTATTTCCTATATATATATACACACATGTATCAGTATTTTCTCAAATATATACCCATTTTTGCAGATACACACTATATACCACACTCACCCGCATACACATATTATTTACACATATGATTTTCCTGGGGTATTGTAGGCATTTAGTATGTCTACTGTACGGATATGTATGGATTACTTTTTTTTTGGAAAAAAAAAAAAAGAAAAAAGTTTAATACAAAACAATTTCCAGAACTTAAAGATATGCATCAAAAAAAGGAGAACATTGTAAAGAAAAAAGGTTGAGAAGTAGACAATAGTGTTTTACTATGTCGATTGTTGTGGTGTCCCTGCATTTTGGAGTATTTCATTGAAGTTAAGTAAAAACAAGTAATTCTGTATCTATAGGCCTATTTTACCTATGTTTATATATCGACTCCACATGGCTTCAAATCGTGCAACTTTTAAATTTGTATATGCTATCCACTTTTCCACTTTGTATAAAGATATAATATGTTTTTTAAAAATATTTAACAATGGGATTTGTAATTGCTTTTTTTGTTGATAAATGAAAAATTTGGCCTGCATGAGTATTTTGCTCAAAATGTTATCAAATTTATTATTTCCAAATAGAATATCTGTTTCTGACCAAAGTGTCAGCCTTGTATTACATTTATGTCTGATGTATTCTGCAAGGTCTAACCAAAACTGTTTTACAAATTCACAATTCCAAAATAGGTGATGAATGGTTTCAGGTAAAATATTGCAAAAGCTGCAAACATTGTTATCTAGAATATTCATTTTAGTCAATAAATATTTAGTTCCCAAAATTCTGTGGTTGATTCTATATTGTAACCACAGTAGTTTAGGGTCTTTCGTTATTTTGAATGGTATTGCATATATTGATTCAAATTTATAATTAGGTACAGTTATAACTTAATTTTTCCATTTTATTAATGACTTGGGGTAAATGTTTTTTGTAATTAACACATCATAAATGAGTCTACATCCTTTACTGTGCTTTTGAATTAGTGATATGGTAAGAGGGCGTAAAGGGCTTGGGCTATTGCTGGGTAGATGAGCAAAATTTAATTTAGCCAAGTAGTTTCTTATAGCAGTAATAAGACCTTCATATTCTAAGAAATTAGATCTAATATCATACCGATCCGTGAATTCTCTGTAGGTAAAAAGGTTTCCATTCGTGTTTAAAAGGTCGTTAATTAATAAAATACCTCCTGTATACCATCTTTTATAGAAAATGCTTGAACCTCCGACCTTAATGTCTGGATTGTGCCATATATTAACTGAATGAAACTGATACCAGGAAACTGGTTTTACTTGTTCAGTAAAATATTTATAACCGGAAAGTACTTCTTTCCAAAATGGATTGTGTATTCTATTTAAGTTCTGTTTTATATAGTCACTTCCAAAGTTAATTAAGCCTGTGAAAATTGGACATGTTGTTTTCACTAGTTGAGTATATTTATTGTCTGTCTGAAATATTCTGCGGATCCAAGTAATTTTTAAAGCTGAAATAAATTGTTCAATATCGATCATTCTTAGTCCTCCAAATTTATGATCTTGTATTATAATGGTTCTTTTTATTTTATCTTTTGAATTGTTCCAAAGAAATTTATAAAACATATTCTGGATAAGTTTAATTTTATCTGTTGTTGGATTGGGAATTCCTGTTATTAAATGATTAAGTTTCGAAAGGGCTAGACTTTTTAGAACCACAATCTTCCCGAAAGGGGTAAGTATTCTTTTTGTCCAACTTGCAAGTAGTTTTTTTATTTCTTCTATTTTAAGATCATAATTTATATTTATCATTGAAATCAGATTTGTTGAGAACCTTACTCCTAGTACAGTGAAAATACCCTTTTCCTAATATAGATTGTATTCTGGACATAACTGTGTGGCACTTCCTTTTTTTGATCCAAACCAGATAGCCTTAGTCTTGTCAGCATTTATCATAAGGCCGGACATTTGTGCATAGAATTCTAATGTCATCATTGTGTGTAAAAGTGAGTATTTGGAGCCATCTAGAGTCAAACTCGTATCATCAGCATATTGTGATACTAAAAATTCAATGTTCTCTATATTGATACCTTTAATATTTGGGTTGTTTCTTAACAACACAGATAGTACTTCAGCACAAAGAATGAACAGGTAGGGTGACAACGAATCTCCTTGACGACAGCCTCTGTGTATATAGAACCAGTCTGACATATGTCCATTAACAATAACACAAGACTCAATGTGGTAGAACATTTTTATCCAACTAATAATTGAAGGGCCAAAATTAAAAAAATGTAAAACTTTAGTCATGAAATTCCAAGAAACGGTGTCAAAAGCAGTCGCGAAGTCAATCAAGAGTAGTAGCCCTGGAATATTATATTTCTCAGCATAAAATAGTATATCATACAGTAATCTTATATTTGTTCCCATAAATCTGCCTGGTAAAAAACCTGTTTGATCTTCATGAATGATATTACACATTTTTTATTCTAAAGGCTATGGATGCTGATGCTATTTTGTAAGAGACATTCAGAAGGGAGATAGGTCTCCAGTTTTTCAAATATAATTTATCTTTATTACCTTTTGGAATACAGGTGATAACTCCTTGCTTTTGTGTTACTGAAAGTTCTCCTTTTAAATATGCATAATTAATTGTCCTTACTAAAAAATGGCCTATATTGTTCCAGAAAAATTTATAGAATTCAACTGTGAATCCAGAGTTACCTGGGCTCTTGTTATTCGACATTCTTTTTAGTGTATTTAACATTTCTGTATAACTAAGAGAACCTTCAATAGATTGTTTTATATTTTCACTTAATATTGGTATGTTGAAGTCTCTAAGTAAAACATTTAAATCTATATCTGTTGTCTCTTTTGCTTCATATAGTGTTTTAAAATGATTTTTTGTTTCCATCAAAATTTCCTCCTGTGTTTTTAAGGTTTTTTCCTGATGTTGATATTAAAGAATTCATAAATTTTGAGACATAATTTCTATTTTCCAAATTGCAAAAATAACTAGAAATCTTTTCTCCTTCATTTATCCATCTTGCCTTAGATCGCACAAAAACCCCTTCTAATTTTTTTTTACGGAGTTCGAATATTTCTTTTTTTTTCTGCTCGAGTAAGGTGTAGTTAATGTTAATTTCTTTTTCAAGTATATCTATTTCTTTTAAAACACATTCTTCCTTATTTATATTCATTTTCTTTTTATATGAAGAGTAGGCTATCGTTTTACCTCTAATTGCTAATAGTAACGTTTCAAAGAATAACTGATCATTTATGTTAAATTTTAGATTTTGTATTGGAATATCGTTAATAGCCGCATAAGTGTCTTGGATGTCTGCTGCATATTGTCTTTTAACATCATCTATTATCAATTTTATTTCTTCAACATATTTTGTGTCTTTTAATAGAGAGTTATTAAATTTCCAATATGACTTGCCTTTTATAAATTTTCCAAATTCAAATTGAGTATAAATCATAGAATGATCAGTACGGTAACCTGGGAGTATTTTTGCATCCTCTAAGTCGATATATAAATGATCAGCAATTAGAAAAAAATCTAGTCTTGCCCTTTTTATTGGGTTTCTACGAAGCCATGTATATTGTTTTTTTTCTACATTTTGCTCTCTCCAGCAGTCGATTAAATTATTTTTTACAATAACTTCTAAAAGAGTATCACGTGCATTTGGGTTATTTATATTAACATAATTAAAAGTATCCATATCTGGATTTAGAACCAAGTTAAAGTCACCCGTTATTATACATGGGTTATCATAATCTTTTATTTTTTCTCCTTATTTACGGAAGAAACTGGGAGTATCCCTATTTGGTGCGTATATATTAATAAGAGTAATATTTATATCACATATAGTTGCATCTAAAATCAACATATTACCATCCATGTCACTTTCGGAACTTTTTACCTTAAGGTTAAAGTTATTATTTATAAGAATGGCTCTCCTCTTGATTGACCAGTATGACTGCTAAAAAAACACTCAAATCCCCACTGTCCTCTAATATAATTTTCTTCACTTTTGATGAAATGGGTATCCTGTAAGAAATAAATTGAATATTTTTTCCCTTTCAAAAAATTGAGAACATCTTTTCGCTTATTTTTGTCACCCAGTCCCTGCACATTCATTGAAACTAAGGAAACGTTATCTGTCATTTAAAGTAGTGTGTACATAGGAAGGCAAAATGCCAGGATATGCAATAAGCCGAATGTAAGATATATTTGCTATTGATCTAACTGAATACCATGTACATGGGACACCAAGATTTGTAAAGCTCCTTAGTGTAAAACAAACAAAGAAACAAAAAAGTATAGTATTACTACTAGACATTTTTGGATAAATAGGTAGAAGGTGGCAAATATTGAAATCATGATAAAAACAACAACACAAAAACAATATACTGTTTAAACAAACACACACACGTGCTCACGCAGAACATATATTGCCAAGGCAAAATAATAAATAAACCAGTGGGGAGGGGGACTTACAATGTTATGATAGAGACAATGTCACTCCCTTGTCGCTTGTTGTACAATATGTGGATCGACGTCCCACATACACATAAATATACGGTCACCTTACATTTATATGTATATATGATGGACAGATTGATATGGATGGGCACCATGGTCACCTGGTGACCATAATACCCACATATATCCATCTATCCATCCGTATATATATATACATAGATATATATATACACCTACATATATATACACATATACTCATATAAACTACACATGCACATACAATTTTATTTCATTTTCAAACAACATATTTACGGTGATAACTTTTATTACTAAACTGCTTAAAAAAACAACAACCTATAAATAAACGCACCAGACATAGACAATTAAAGTGAATACAAAACCGACAGTAAGAAGTAGGTTTCCTTTTTCATTTATTTTGAATACCTGGTTCTTCTGTGCTCTGATTGCTCTGAAAACTGTTCAATGACCAATGCGTGTAACACTTGCTTCCTGAAAAGTAACCAAATGAACCACAAAGCATCGTATTTCATCTACGAAAAAGTATAAGATCAGTTTTTTAAATGAACTGACCGTTCAATCTTAAAATGTTTCGAGTCAACTGCCGAACACTAGCCTAGTCTAAAGTCTAAATTTACAAAACAATTACTCTTGTCGGCGTGTTTACACGTGTCTATCTAAAATATTGGTTGTACACCGGAATATTTAAGTGTATCTTATAGATATGTATGTACTTAAACATGTTTAACATCATCCCTATTTTTTAATATCCGTCATTCTCCTGTAAATAATAAACCTACGTACCTAATATTTACATTTTACAACGCTATCGTCACTCTTCCTGATAACATTATAATCTGAATCGTTTACACGGAGCTAGTCAAGTTCCTAGTAAAGGAATGCGAGAAAAAAAAGCTTCTAGACGGATCCTGATGTTTATGAATTTATTTGGCTATGACCTAGATTCAACTCAACATGATTCCGTTTTATCAATGTTTAAGCGGTATCCGCGTTCTTGATTTATCCAATCAGATTTGCTAGTTATTTTAGCGTACATGGATTTTCCAGATATGTCGGTCTTGTAAACAAAAAACAACTGACATGTCAGTTGCATTATACTGTATATAAACCGATAACTAGCGTTCAAAAAAGTTGGAGAACATGTGACAAAATGTTTCCATCTGTATGTTGTACAAACATATATCTGTATGTTGTACAACATAATATATGTTGTATCAATACATATTAAATTCAGATTATTATTATTATAATAAAGTATATGCATGTATATAAACACCCGGTATGTAGTTCAATACAGTGTTTGACCCAAACTGGCGTCCTCAAAAGTTCAATATGTACGGATCAATGAAAATCACTATATGGATTGTTCCTAGATCTCTAATGGCTTGGAAAGGTCTCTTTTATGGTCCACTACCAACTTGTTGCCACTGTTCAATAAGGCAATCACTCTTCCTTGATCTGACCATGCGGATTTGACACTATCCATATTACTTACTTTCTCTAGGAGTTTCGCATTCTTTAATGTCAAGTCTTCCCTGATTACTATAATTGTGCCTTTTAGGTTTTTCCTCAGTTTTATCGCGTTCAGTTTGTTGACTCGCGATATAAACTTGCAGATGACCGGTCTGTTTCCCGAATTGCTGAAAGTACCAAGCCTGTGGGCAATGTCGACGTCTCTGCTACCGATATACATAGAATCGAAGTTCAAGCAGATGGTGACTGAACAATTTCTGAGCAAAAAGCTTACATCCTTACAAACTGAAATTAAGGAGCAGTTCAAGGAGGAGTTAGAGAAAGTGTATAAAGATATAGAATCTCTGAAAACAACTTTCAAAACACTAGAGAGTACAGTAACCGATCTCCAAAATACAGTCTCAGACATGGATGTAGATGTCGATCGCTTAAAGACTCAAAACAAAAAGCTCATGGATGAAAATGCAGCCTTAAGCGAAAAAATAACGCAGAGGGAGTTTGCTCTAAAGGTACAGGAAATACAAACAAACGAATTAGAGCAGTACACCAGACGCAACAGCATCAGAATCTATGGTGTGGACGATAGAAATGCGAGAGAACCCCCAGAAGAAACAGCCGAAAAGGTGTTGTCCCTGCTAAACAATAAACTAAAGATTACAGACAAGACTATTACATCGCATTTTAGCAACTAATAAACCTTGTTAAAATGAAAATTATTAATATAAGACAGGTTTCATTTTGTAATGCAGACACGGAATCATTAATCCATTTATTTTGGCGCTGTAGACATGTGCAGTCTTTCTGGAATAGAGTTTCCGACTGGCTTAAAGAGGGGTGACAACATCTTAATAATTTAACATTAAACATAATTACAATTATATTTGGAGATATTGCACTTGATGATACTCTAAAATATGTTATACCATACTCAGTTGCAAAAGAAAGTGTTCACAGCTCAGTTGCGAAAGAAAGGGTGCACTGAGTTGTTTAGAATTAATCGTATAAATTCCAAAATTAATATATCATGTTTGGTACCAAGATTTTTATCATTCTATTGCCAATATGATGTTGTTATTTGTTTTCCAATGGGTTGAATCAATAAAAGATTGTCGCTTGAGAAAGAGGATAGGTGTGTAAAGTAAAATGTTTAAAGTGTCCAGTTTCTTTTGCAACTGAGTATAGCAGCCAAGAAATGAATTTATGCGCATGTAGAATAGATGGGACGCTTTTTAAATATTGACTGAATATAGCATGAATTATCCCTCCTTCTTTAATATGCATAGCATATTGTTGTGGCAACCAAAAACAACTTTCTCCTTCATAGCATTAGTTGGATTTAATTGTACTAGTTAATGTGTGTTTATTATGGTATAAGTTAGCTAAATATGAATCATTTTACCACAGTGAGACATAAAACTTTCGGTGGTTCTTATTATTTGTTTATTGTTGTTTCTTAGGCATGCAATATGAAAAAATCTTGATTAGAGAAATAGATAAATTGTCAGGTTCTTTCTTATATGAATATGTTTTTGGCTGGCATTTACTATTAATACTTTGTTCCATAGATATGTCATTATTACAGTTGATAATTATGGTACGGTACTACTGGGAATGATTCTCCGACCCCCATGTACCTATGATGGGGAAAATAAATGGGCCGAAAATGTTTTTTGTGTATTTATTATTCAAGTATAGCATTGCCTAGATAAAGAATAAACGTATTAAACTGCAAGTTACATGTAAAAAAGTATTCAGGATTGTTTGCGTTATAATTTGTTTCCTTTTAATAGGATTGCACAAAAAGGGACATAATTAGTAACTTATTTAAACACATAATTTGATCGCCATTTCTCCTAAGCCTTTATTCTGATCTTCTACAATCAATGAACACATGTGAGAAACCATCACATCACAGTAGAGCCCGTCGATAAAGTCGGCAGCTTGATATATATATATATATATACAATAACCAACAATCCTACCAATCATGCACACATCGTTTGCAGGTAAAATAAGTTTAGCATACGATTAAATTAGCATACGATTACATTTTAAATGTTTTGTAGTTGTGCATATACCAAACCCATGTTTACGGGTTATAACTTTATAGATTGCACATCATCATGGCGACGAACAACACTACAGAAGTACGGGGAGTGAAACTCCAAGATCCTGATGAACAGCTCAAGCCTAAAGTCACCCTTGAACACGTACGGGACTTTGTATTGAGGCTTTATGGAATAAAGGTAAGATAAACACGTGCCGGTCTTGTTTTGAAGCTTTCGTAGATTGCAGCTAAGCCATGACCACGTGCCAGGACATTTTATTCCAATACCTAGGTTTTCTTTTCGTATTTTAAAATCGGGAATTCAAGAAATTCAAAATACATCCAGTTCAATCCACTGTGGATGATATTGTTTTCACGCGTAACACTTGGCGGAACACTTTCAAGGCTGAAGTAGACGAAAAGTAAAACAAACTGATTCCTAAATTACATCAACTGCCTTATAAACCTTTAGTTTAGTGTCAACACCACTATAAACATCACCAAACGATTAATTTCTTATCTTCTTTGATTAATTAAGCTCTGAGCTAATGCCGGAGTTTAGCCCAATCTTTGTGGCTTCAAAGTATTATATCGTATAAGCCGATGCTAGGATGCGTGAGAAGTGCAACACGTTACATGAACACACTCAATAAAACCGAGTCTGCTACTTTTATCTCATGTTTGTATTTGTTGATTCCAAGGGATCCCCTTTTCAGTATGAATTTGTCTTGAAGCTGTATTGGCTTTATTGACCGACACGTACTGAAACGTGTGACAAGGACTATCACAACCTGACTTCTGTGGTAATGTGATTTATAAACTTCGTAAGATTCTTGGTCATGATCACTTTTATACTATCTTTGTTAAACTTGTTAAAAAGTTTATCAAAAGAGGTTATGACCCTATCATTTTGCAACGTACTGCATGCTTGGTGGTGGACCCTTTTACAGTTCGCCACTATGCTTTCCTCTTTAATTGTACGATGACCGGACAGGCTATGGACCCTATGATGACGCCTACCTAACGCCCATTGGGACGGTGGCGTTTGGTGTTTGTCCATGATCTTTCTTGTCATGCCCTTAATGGTTTATTCTCTTACTGCTCTGGCTTCTGCCAAGTCAATGAGTACCTTCATTGTGGCTTTCTAGGCTATTGTTTTTTTGTATTATATTTACACGAGCATATTTGTGTTTTACTTATATTGCCTATTGATGCTGCCTTGTTGGTTAGAGATTAGATCATGGCGGGGATTTCTTTATTTACACTGAGGTTTGGTGCACCCTAGAACCGGTTTAAACCCCCAGTGGCCTACTTTGCCACTGGCCGTTCCAGGGCGGTAGCCCTCTTGTCAACCCTTGTGTGTTTGTGATGTCGTTTGCATTTATTATTGCTTTTGCCTTCTTGTTTGTCTGTTTGCGTGTTTGTTTCTGTGTTTTGTGGTTGACTGTCCTCCTTGAATGCTACTTTCCCTGTCCGATCTTTTTATATTTCTTTGTATTAAGTCTGAAAGGACTGACAGCAATACATACTATGCTATGATGATTTCGTTAAAATGCATGTTGGAAGAATATGCTTATGGTATTAAATTGTTTTGCAAAATAAATTAACCGAAAGTTGTTTCATCATGTAAAATATATGCAGGTTCATTAGTGAGCCATATACCGATGAAATGTAAACCCTTGTTATCATTATCATATATTATTTCATTTAATTACTATTCCTACTACTACATCGGGTCGATTACGTTACTCCGATTTTGTGTGTGAAAATTATGCACAATGTTATAGCTAAACAATGTTACGCGCACCGTTAAATAACCTAACCTTCCGTGTCATTCACTAGATGGCACTTAAGTACCCATATTTTTAAATGCTAATAATACATTTGAACACACCCTTTAAAGGGAGTACATCAGGATTTTCATGGGGGTCTAGGGTGTCCGACTGAAAATTGACAAATATTAATATTTTCTATTCTAAATTTCCTAAACTTAATGAATGAGCCTAAAAATGATCCCTTATTTGCAAAGAATTCATTCTGCACAGATATATGTGCTATCCTAGGTTACGCACCAGGGTTAATTTCAGCATTTTACGTCCGATTCCGTCCTAGCTATGTGGTGTTTTCAAAGTTTAGACATTAACAAAATGGTTCTAACATCATATTTTGACTGATAAAAGTGTTTTATCAAGAACTGAAATATTTTTATAATTTAAGATATTTCTAGAAAAATCCTGATGTACCTCCTTTAAAGTGGTGAATGAATGTTATACGATTATCAAACTGATTATTTGATGAATCTGTTCAATTATTGATGACAATTTTTGTCAAAATTGCACATTCCATTTAAAATATAACAAGTAACTTGAGTTATTTATAAGTGTCTAGTGCATATGATACACATAAACTGATGTTAAACAACAAACTTTATAGACAGCAAAATGTCTCGATTGTATTCCTAAATATTTCAAAAATTCAGAAAGTCCTGTAATTTGTTATAAGTATAAAAATATTATTACAAATATTATTTTTAACTACAACTAAATAGATTTTGACCTTGACATAGTAAATAACACTCCTAAGGAATGTGAGTGTAATACATCAACATTGTGCTATGCTTCAGCAGTTCATACATGTATCATCAGTGGTAATTTTGATATTGTAGATAAACCTATTCGGCATCTGTTTTCTGAAGGCCCTAAATATAAATTACCTTTATCTATTGATTTTAATACACGTCGTGCTCAGATTGCCCAATCCATTGAGATTTTTAGTATAAAATAGTGTCGTAGAGGATATGCGGACCCAATCTCTCTTTCTACTTGGAAAAGGCCAGCTTTTAAAATTATATATACACGTATTAACTTGTATAATGCTTATCGTTTTGTAATTTAAAATCGGGATTTCAAGAATTTCATAATAAATTAGTTTAATTCCTGCTGATAAAGCAGCTATTAATATGATTATTGTTTGACTCCTACATTAAGTCAGTGTTATATCTCTGGAACTTTGTAGCAATAATTCGTATACTCCAGTTCAATCTACTGAGGATGATGTTGTTTCCACACATATCCATTGGTGCACTACTTTAAAGGCTGGGGTAGGCGAAAAGCAAACCAAACTGCCAACTATGTACTGGATTTATAAATTACATAAAAAAACGTATAAATTCCGCTTTATTTCGGATTCTAGTGCCTGCACCAACACAAACATCTCCAACCTTTTAACTTCTTGTCTTAGTGCCGTTAAAGATCACGTTAAACAATTTTGTGCTAAAACTTATGAAAACTCTCGGATTAAGTTATTTTGGTCTATTAAAATTCAGGAGACGTTCTTAGTAAATTTCATCAATAAGTACTTATGACTCCACTACACTATATACAACCTTACCAACTCACCTTATCAAAGAGAAGCTTATTGCTCTTATTTAAACAACTTTCTCTGGAGAAAAAAACGTTTTGGCCTGTAACAATATTAAAGCGTTTTTTATTAACGGCAGTTTAGAACATTACACTATGTAGACTTGTTAAGTAGTTTGTGAAGCCCTCATTTGCCTATTAGATAATATTTTCGTCAGGTATGGAACTACCGTTTATAGACAAATTGTTAGTGTCCCTATGGGTACGAATTGTGCCCCTCTCGTCGCAAATTTGTTTTGTATTGCTATGAAAGAGAACTCATGTTGAGTCTTTCATCCGATATTCAAGCAGAAGTAACTGAAGCCTTTAATGACACCTCTCGGTATTTGGATGACATATTGAACATTGACAATCCTTTCTTTTCTACTATGAATACTAATATCTCTCCTAAAGAATTTCAACTCAACAAAGCTAACATTTCTGATACTGTCGCTTCTTTTCTTGATTTAAATCTCTCTATTGAAAATGGCAAAATAATTAGTAAATCTATGATATGAGAGATGATTTTAATTTTGATATTGTTAATTGTCCCCCATTTAGATGGGGATGATCCCCGAGCTACTTCTTATGTGGTTACCATAAACTTCAAAACTGCAACATTATATTATCGAAACCCTAATCTACTGTTAAAATATAAAAAAAAAAAAAGAACTCGTCTCCGACAAGGACTATCACAAAATGACGTATGTGGTGATGTGATTTACAAACTTCTGAAGATCCTTGGTCATAATCACCTGCATACAATCTTTATTAAACTTGTTAACAAGTTTATCAAAAGAGGTTATGACCTTATCATTTTGCAACGTACTGCTTCTTTAGTGGTTGACTCATTTACAGTTCGCCACTATGCTCTCCTCTTTGATTGTGCGATGACCGGGCAGATTGTGGACCATATGATGACGTCTACCTAAATCCTTATAGGACGGCAGCGTTTGGTGTTTGTCTTCAAAATTGTCTTGTCGTACCCTTAACGGTTTGTTCTATTGTTGCTCTGGCTTCTGCCAAGTCATTGAGTACTAACTTTGTGGTTTTCTAGGCTTTTTTTATATATTATATATGCATGATCATTTATGTGTTTTACTTATATTGCCTATTAATGCTGCTTTGTTTGTTAGAGATTATAACCTAAATCTTTATTTACACTGTCCAGTCTGTTGGGATGACAGTAGTGTAAGAGTGAGGTTTGGTGCTACCAAGAACCTGGTTTAAACACACAGCGGCCATTTTTCCACTGGCCGTTCCAAGGTGGTAGCCCTATTGTCAGCCCTTTTGTGTTTTTGATGTCTTATCTGGCATTCTATTTATCTTTAAAGTTGTTCTTTGTTTCTTTGTGTGTTTGTGTTTGACTATCGTCCTTGAATGCAGCTTTTCCTGTTCGATGTTTATATATACTCTTATGTTATTGTCATTTAGTCATCCGTTATTTATATTTTAAAATGCTGAGTTTTAACATAATTTTAACATTTTATAGGCACTCGACATAAAGAATTTACCCAGCTATTCTGATTTGAACTTCTTTTTCCGGAAAAATGACGCAGATGACAATGAACATGATAGAGACGAAAACGAAAATGGTTATGTTTTGAAGATTCTAAATTCACTTCAGTCATCCATACCAGATATTATCGGTAAGTTCGAAAACTTGAGGTTGAACCGTCATGCTTTGCTGTGGATATTTATTAAATATTCATTTATTATACTGTAAATATTTAGTCCAACAATCATGCTTTACTGTAAACGTTTTGCCCAATGGTCATATTTTCCTTTTGATATTCTATCAAATAATCACGTTTAATTTACTGCAAATGGTTTGCCCAATAGTTGTAATGTACTTAAATATGTTCCCAATAGTCATGATTGCCCTTGGATTTTATATCAATTAATCATGCTTTACTGTGGTTCTACTGTCCAATAGTGATAATTTACTGTAAATAATGTGTCTAATATGTATGCTACACTGTGGATCGTCTGCCCAGAATTCATACTTTACTGTGGATCTGCTGTCCAGTATTCATGCTTTACTGTGAATATTCTGCCCAGTATTCATACTTTACTGTGGATCGTCTGCCCAGTATTCATGCTTTACTATGGATATTCTGGCCAGTATTCATGCTTTACTGTGGATCGTCTGCCCAGTATTCATGCTTTACTGTGGATCGTCTGCCCAGTATTCATGCTTTACTGTGGATCTGTTGTCCATAATTCATGCCTTACTGTGGATCTGCTGTCCATAATTCATGCTTTACTGTGAATCTGCTATCCAGTAGTTATGCTTTACTGTGGATCTGCTGTCCAGTATTCATGATTTGCTGTGGATCTGCTGTCCATAATACATGCTTTACTGTGAATCTGCTGTCCATAATTCATGCTTTACTGTGAATCTGCTATCCAGTATTTATGCCTTACTGTGGATCTGCTGTCCAGTATTCATGCTTTGCTGTGGATCTGCTGTCCATAATTCATGCTTTACTGTGAATCTGCTGTCCATAATTCATGCTTTACTGTGAATCTGCTATCCAGTATTTATGCTTTACTGTGGATCGTCTGCCCAGTATTCATGCTTTACTGTGGATCTGCTGTCCATAATTCATGCTTTACTGTGGATCTGCTGTCCATAATTCATGCTTTATAGGAAATCTGCTATCCAGTATGTATGCTTTACTGTGGATCGGCTGTCCAGTATTCATGCTTTGCTGTGGATCTGCTGTCCATAATTCATGCTTTACTGTGAGTCTGCTATCCAGTATTTACGCTTTACTGTGGATCTGCTGTCAAATAGTCATGCTTTAATGATGTCCAGTATTCATGCTTTACTGTGTAGCTTCTGTCCAGTATTCATGCTTTACTGTGGATCTGCTGTCCATAAGTCATGCTTTACTTTGAATCTGCTATCCAGTATATATGCTTTACCGTGATTCTGCTGTCAAATAGTCATGCTTTAATGCTGTCCAGTATTCATGGTTTACTGTGTATCTTCTGTCCAGTATTCATGCTTTACTGTGGATTTGCTGACCAGTATTCATGCTTTACTGTGTATTTGCTATCCATCAATCATGCTGTAATGCGGATCTCCTGTCCATTATTTATGCTTTACTGTGGATCTGTTGCCCAAATGTTATGTTTTACTGTTGATCTACTGTCCAGTATTCATGCTTAACGTTGGATCTGTTGTCCAGTACTCGTGCTTTAATGTTGATTTGCTGTCCAATAGTTGTAATGTATTTAAATATGTTTCCCAATAGTCATGATTGTCCTTTGATATTATATCAACTAATCATGCTTTACTTTGGTTCTTCTGTCCAATAGTCCTGATGTATTGTAAATATTCTCTATAATATTTATGCATTACTGTGTAGCTTCTGTGCAGTATTCATGACAGAATATAATATTCTGTCCAGTATTCAAGATTTAATGTGGATCTTCTGTCCAATTTTCATGTTTTACTGTGGATCTGCTGTCCAATATTCATGCTTCATTGTTGATCTGCTCTCCAGTATTTATGCTTTACTCTGTATCGTTTGTCCGGTATTCATGCTTAACTGTGGATCTTCAGTCAAATATTTATCCTTTATTGTTGATTTGCTCTCAAGTATTTATGCTTTACTGTGTATCTTCTGTCCAGTATTCAACATTTACTGTGGATCTTCTGTCCAATATTCATGTTCTACTGTGGTTCTGCTGTCTAATAGTCATGCTTTACTGTGTATTTTCTGTCCAGTATTCATGCTTTGCTGTTTATATTCTGTCCAGAATTCATGCTTTACTGTGGACATACGGTCCAATATTCATGCTTTTCTGTTGATCTGTTATCCAACATTTATATTTTACTGTGGATCTGTTTCCAATATTCATGCTTTACTGTGGATTTGCAGTCCAGTATTCATGCTTTACTGTGAATCTGCTTTCCAATATTCAGATTTCCTTTATATCTGCTGTCCAGTATTCATGCTTTACAGTGGATCTGCTTTCCAATATTCATGCTTTAACGTGGATTTGCTATCCAGTATTCATGCTTTACTTGGATCTGTTGTCCAAAATTCATGCTTTACTGTGGATCTGCTTTCCAATATTCATGCTTTACTGTGTATCTGGTGTGCAGTATTCATGCTTTACTGTGGATCTGCAGTACAATAGTCATGCTTTACTGTGGATCTGCTGTCCAGTATTCATGCTTGACTGTGGATCTGCTGTCCAGTATTCATGCTTTACTGTTTATCTGCTGTCTGTCCATTATTAATGCTTTACTGTGTATCTTCTGTCCAGTATTCATTTTTACTGTGGATCTGCTGTCCAATATTCACGCTTGATTGTGAATCTTCTGTCCAATATTCACGTTCTACTGTGGACCTTCTGTCCAATATTCATGCTTTACTGTGGATCTTTTTTCCAATATTCATGTTCTACTGTGGACCTGCTGTACAGTCTTCGTGCTTACTGTGGATCTGCTGTCCTATATTCATGTTCTACTGTGGATCTGCTGTCCTATATTCATGCTTTACTGTGGATCCTTTTTCCAATATTCATGTTGTACTGTGGATCTGCTGTCCAGTCTTCGTGCTTTACTGTGGATCTGCTGTCCTATATTCATGTTCTACTGTGGATCTGATGTCCAATCTTCGTGCTTTACTGTGGATCTTCTGTCCTATATTCATGTTCTACTGTGGATCTGCTGTCCAGTCTTCGTGCTTACTGTGGATCTGCTGTCCTATATTCATGTTCTACTGTGGATCTGCTGGCCAATATTCATGCTTTACTGTGGATCTTTTTTCCAATATTCATGTTGTACTGTGGATCTGCTGTCCAGTCTTCGTGCTTTACTGTGGATCTGCTGTCCTATATTCATGTTCTACTGTGGATCTGCTGTCCAGTCTTCGTGCTTACTGTGTATCTTCTGTCCAATGTTCATGTTCTACTTTGGATCTTCTGTCCAGTATAATTTCTTTACTATGGATCTGCTTCCAATATTCATGTTCTACTTTGGATCTGCTGACCAATATTCATGTTGTACTGTGGATCTGCTGTCCTGTCTTCGTGCTTTACTGTGGATCTCCTGTCCAATATTCATGTTGTACTGTGGACCTGCTGTACAGTCTTCGTGCTTACTGTGGATCTGCTGTCCTAAATTCATGTTCTACTGTGGATCTGCTGTCCAGTCTTCGTGCTTACTGTGTATCTTTTGTCCAATGTTCATGTTCTACTTTAGATCTTCTGTCCAGTATTCTTTCTTTACTGTGGATCTGCTGTCCTAAATTCATGTTCTACTGTGGATCTGCTGTCCAGTCTTCGTGCTTACTGTGTATCTTTTGTCCAATATTCATGTTCTACTTTGGATCTGCTGCCCAGTATTCTTTCTTTACTATGGATCTACTTCCAATATTCATGTTCTACTTTGGATCTGCTGACCAATAGTCATGCTTTACTATGGACCTGCTTCCAATATTCATATTCTATGGTGGACCTTCTGTTCAGTATTCGTGCTTTACTATGGATTTGCTTCCAATATTCATGTTCTACTGTGGAACTGCTGTCCAGTCTTCGTGCTTTACTGTGTATCTGCTGTCCAATAGTCATGCTTTACTATGGATCTTATTCCAATATTTATTTTCTACTGTGGATCTGCTGTCCAGTATTCATGCTTTACTGTGGATTTGCTGTCCAGTATTCATGATTTACTGTGTATCTTCTGTCCAGTATTCATTTTTTACTGTGGATCTACTGTTCAATATTCACGCTTGGCTGTGAATCTTCTGTCCAATATTCATGTTCTACTGAGGACCTGCTGTCTACTAATTATGCTTTACTATGGATCTGCTGTCCAGTATTCATTTTTTACTGTGGATCTGCTGTCCATTATTCACACTTGGCTGTGCATCTTTTGTCCAATATTCATGTTCTACTGTGAACCTGCTGTCCAATACTCATGCTGTACTGTGGATTTGTTTCCAATATTCATGTTCTACGGTGAACCTGCTGTCCAATACTCATGCTTTACTGTGGATCTGTTTCCAATATTCATGTTCTACGGTGAACCTGCTGTCCAATACTCATACTTTACTGTGGATCTGTTTCCAATATTCATGTTCTACTGAGGACCTGCTGTCTAATAGTCATGCTTTACTGTGGATCTGCTTTCCAATAGTCATGCTTTACTATGGATCTGCTTCCAATATTCATGTTTTACTGTGGACCTGCTGTCCAGTATTCGTGCTTTACTTTGGATGCTTTACTGTCTATCTTCTGTCCAATATTCATGCTTTGTTGTGAATAGTCTGTCCAATATTCATGCTTAAATGTGGATATTTTGTCCAATGTTTATGACTTACTCTAAACATAGAATCCAATATTCATGCTTTACTGTTGACATCCAGTCCAATATTTATGCTTTACTGTGGAAAGTGTGTCCTGTACGCATGCGTTACTATAGATATTCATGCTTTACTGTGAATATTCAGTCCAATAGTCTTGATTTACTGTAAATATTGTACCCAGTGTCAATTCTTTACTGTGGATCTTCTGTCCAATTGCCATGTTTCACTCTGGATATTATGTCCAAGTATTAACAACTGGAAGGTTGTTTGTGAAGACCCTATAGCACCACTATTCCTATAATAACAATCAGTCAACTATTGGAATAGACAATAACTTATATAATAACCTGATAGTATACAAACTACAATAACACATGCATACTATACTGATGAGATAATCAGGAAAGGCATGTAACGACATACGTGTGTCTTTCAGATCCTCAACACTCGTTTCAACTGCTTCTTCGTGAGAAAGGTATTACTACACAGGTGCCAATACTGAACAAGAACGGCGAGAAATGGAGTCTGGAGACATTCAATGTAGAAGAAGAAGGTACGCAATACCCAACATAGAATAATGCAGGAGACAAAATACCACATTCGAAAGAGTATGTGCGTTTGCGTCTTACTACACAATTATTTTTGCACTGTGCTGCATAATTATGTAGCAGAACCTCTCTGGACGACTTTCTAAATGTTCTTAAAAATGTTTTCCTTGTGAAACTTCAAGTCCGTTTCTCGAAATATCCAGCAGAAATCACGGGGTTGATCAATTTGTTTTCTTTTTAGTATCCATAGTTCGGAGAGACCCTACTGAATGTTTCCATTTTACTTTCATTTTCCATTGTATCCATCGTTAGTTTCTCTGATTTTGGCTCAGCAATATTCAGGCATATCCAAACATGTATAGCAACTGAAGAACTAACGGATTAATTTAAACTAAACTAAACATTGTACCCAGTAGTACATGGGTCTCTCTACCCTCAATTTCCCCCTATTAATTATTCACGCGATATCAAACTTATAGGTTAAGGTATTTACATGTTAGACGTGGAAACAATGGCATAATTCTAAAATGTATCACGCAATATCGGATATACATGACTATATAAGGCGCGTGTCGAAACTATTCATGACATAATTCTAAAAAGTTTCACGCGATATCAATCATACATGTCATCGGAGTTTTGGAGATAAATCGGTATTTTATATATTCTGTGATGAATTCTAGAAATTTCCCAGTTTGAGAAAATCTATAACATATCTCTTCCTCTTCTGTGTTATCTCGCCTAGTGTACCAGATAGCACAGTAGCCAAATGATATGAACTAAACGACAGACGTCACGATATTACGTCACGAATTGACGTCATGATATTACTCCGCGCTGTCGCCAAAGGAGTGACAGAAGAAGGAATACTTGTGTCAAAAGACGTTTGGAATGAAATTCATCACAGAATATATATCATATAGTTTAATTAAGATTTTTGTCGTGATACGGAAAATAATTCACTCATGAGAAATATTCTTGCGATATAGAAACTCGTGCGAAAACGCACTCGTTTCTATATCACAAGAATCTTTCTCACTCGGGAATTATTTTCCGTATCACTTCAACAATGTTAATTAAACTCTATATCCATTACTAAAGAGAATGAAGGAGAAAGCAGACTGTAACAATATATGTTCAGAAACAAACCTATGAAAACCTATGAAAATACAAAGAAGATACCAATATAAAATTGTCCAAGTACAAGTCAGCGATCAGCGAGAGAATGATGAGATAAAATTATCGATGACAGTTTTAAACAGGTTGTTATCTGATCTAAATATAACCAGTGACAGGTATAAACATGATTTTATTTGTACTAAAAACATCAGCGTTTTATCAAAGAGAATGGCAAAACCTACAGTCGTTTATAATTTCTGCATATAAGTAATACTAATTGAATCCTAATTCGATAGTTAAAAGATAAAAAAATGTCTTATAAGCTAAACAATACACTGACATTACATGAACATTTATTAATTACACTGCGGATCGGTCATCAGATAAGAATTTTGAAGGTACATTTGTTTTGGCGGTTTTGGCGGGAATCTAAGGCGCAATATGGAAGCCTGTGTTTTAGATTCGAGTAATGCTGCGAAACAGTGTACGAGATGTTGCGAATGTCAATCTGCATTTAAGGGTCACGTGACATAAATGGTAGACTCTGATTGGTCCAAAATTTAAAATCCCACAACTACCTCATTAATGGACCGATCATATCGTGTTTGGTATCAGCGTAAATGTATTTTTAAGCGCTGTTTGATTGTAAACACTAACCGGATGTAGACCACAATACAACCGGAAGTGACGTCATTATAATCTAAAAATGGTCATACCTTTCACATTTTTAAACATGTTTGTTGTAAAAAAAAATCAAGCCCCGTAAATACAAGAGAATGTAAAACGCACTGTCATTGATTTGACTATTTTTATTGTAAACTCAACACATAACAGATTTAACATTTATACCAATCACCAAAACATGTCACACATCAACTTTACAGTAATTGTTTAATTTGAGTGCACGTAGAAATCCGTAGTGTCCCGCGAAGTTACATATATGTAGAAGCCCATCGTCGTTCAAACGTTCCTTAATAAGTTTCTCGCCTTATATAGTCACGTATATCCGATATTGCGTGATACATTTCAGAATTATGCCATTGTTTCCACGTCTAATTGAACGTAAACATGTCAATACCTTAATCTTTAAGTTTAATATCGCTTGACTAATTAATATCACGTCATCGGATCTGTGCTCATTAACGTATATCTGTCATTAGTTCCGATATTGTACGAGCCCGATTTCGTCTTTTTAAAATACCGGTAGGCTAATTGGAGCTCAAGCTGTCATTTTTCCGATACTGAACGCAACTGGTTACGTTATTACATTCAAAATTCCAATAAAAATGCCTGAGGGGGAAATTGAGGGTAAAGAGACCCACGTACTACTGTTACCATTATATTTGAATTAGTATTATGAATATGTTGAATGCTCACACCAAAATTTTTTATATACCACAGGAAAAATGGTAGATTGTGGTCCTTACATCGTGCGTGTCCTAAACTACTTACCGGGAGAGATCTTTGCAAACACACCTTACGTCAGCGGGTCTTTCTACAACATCGGGAAGTTTGTTGGAAACATGCACCAATCAACTCGGGTAAGTAGCAGCACGCAATATAAAATGGTATTATCTTAACTGCAAGAGGCATATGTTTCCAAAGTATCTTCAGGGTTCCATTAAAGCTTGAATAAATACGTTTGCTCCACTACAACTGAATCAGTCAAACACTTTAATAACATTGATCTAACTACTCCCAGAGTTACAACCGTGCACTAAGCAAAGCGCAATATACATTGATGCGTTAGTAACATGTGAACTTTGCAATAACCGATACGAAGTAAAATAACAGCCGTACAAACTATGTTCGCAATATGAAAAGTTGAAAGACTAATCTTTGGCTAACCACCACAGCAAGACAGATGTTAAAGACACAAGTGTCCCGAGAGAGTTAGACGGCATTTTACTGGTGTTACATATAGAGTTTAACTAAACATGCCATTGTCTCATGCTCATTATTGAACTTGTCCAATACAATTATGGTATAAATATATAGTTGTACGATTGTTTGTGGAAGTCAGACGTCATTTACTACTTTTAAAAGTGGTTTAAATCGCTATTGCATGCGTTGATTTTGCTCATTAAACGCACCGAGACAGGAATACACGACATTCCTAAAGCTCGATTGTCATGCCCATTCATTGATGGTAGGCGCAGATTTCACACAAAGTTGAATATATTCATCAAATATACATTTTGGACGCAGGAAATGTAATGTTACAGTTTGCCTTTTTTTTCGTAAAAAGTCATTTACTAGTTCGTGATAAAAAAAGAACATTGGCACTATATACATACACTTTGTTTTAATTCTCCTTTCTGCAGGATTTTCACCACAGTTTCTATGATACTTTCTCCTTGGTATGGAGCCTCCTCGAGTTACCTAGGCTACGAAACTTTATCCACGATGCCACTGACAAGGAGGATGCTGCGATGGTCCGTGAAGTTATCGCCGCGTACGAGAACGGTGTAGTACCTTTGCTTGATAAGTTTACTAAAGGTAAAACACTGCATATGAATTATATGTTTCTTCTCTTTTTTCAACCAAACATATTCTGCAAACCCGCATCTGTATATAAGCCCTGTCAAATGTCAGTGATATTATCACTTTCGTTTAGTAATTTGCTGTTGTGTATAACAACTTAAATGCCCAGTAATACATACAACTTCAAGCTACAGTCTCTTAACTGGTAATAACTCATGAATATGAATGAGTCACGTGTGAAGTAGTTTCAAATCGACGAACACCCCCGAAAGTCGGTATATAAGCAGAAATCGATGCATAGAATACCACATTTTTATTTAGCCTTCGTACAGGTAACATCGATAAATATACGACTTCAGAATATATGTGATAAAAAATATAATGATGCTTTGATTACGTAATAACTAGCGCACACTCAAACTCATCACGCGCTAGATATGGTTGTTCTGAGGCGCAATATTAGTTTCATATTGATAACATATAATATTACACCAGGCAATGTTAATTAACACGTGCGACAAGATGGACTATATATTTATTGATTCATCTTGAGTTGCGTTCAAACAGGTTAAGTTATTTTGCCTCTTAATAAATGGTAGTTAGTATACCATTTTCTCAAGAAGCGTTATAGCTCAGTGGATAGAGCACCTGACTTGAAATCAGAAGGTCGTTTGTTCGAGTCCCGAAATAGGCATGTTTTATTCCTTCTTTAAATTATAATGTTTCCTGTGAACAGGTACGACATGCAATGGTCGATGTCTATACAATAAATGATGTCCTGCGTTATATTTGCTCGTTTAAATACCCGATTTCGACATGAGCTGGTGAACATGAAGTTACAAATAAAGACACGCCTACAAAGAAGAAATCGATTGATATAGAGACTCTGTAGCTTTAAGGTCCCCACTAAAGATAATAATACATTGGTTTACTTAGCTATTATTGAAAGTACCACCGCAACATGGATATGTTCTATATTGTATTTTATATCCTGTTTATTGTTTTAACTGGTTAACTTCATGGTTTGGAATGAGAGATAACTTTCAGAAGATTCGGTATAACGGAGCGATTCATTTTTATCTTGCAGATATGCACTTTTCTGCCTAATAAAGAGGTGACCTAATACATTTTTAATTATTAGGCACTGACCAATAAAGCAAATGAATGCGGAATCTCCTCGCCGTTTATTGTACGTAACGTTACATTCTGAGAAATAGATAATAATAGTAATTCGTACAGAAAATGTGGATAATCTACATGATAAATAGAATATGTCAGTGCCTTTTACTATCAAGTTTATTAGGCTCGGCACGAAAACGAAGAATGGCTCGGCTATTCGTCGTTTTCTAAGCTTCGCCTAATAAACTTGATAGTAACAGGCACTGACATAATATTCTCTATATATTAGCCCTCGGCCTGATTTCAATACTCTTACAATGTGTGTCTGTCTCAATATAGTGTCACAGGGCTAGAAAAATGTGCAGCCAGAACGGGCTCGAACCCGGGACCTTCGGACTACCGTTCCGATGCTCTACCGACTGAGCTAACCGGCCGGACAATGCCTCATCAATCTACCTGTTAAAACGTGACAATAGGAAATAAACGTAACATGTAAAGTTTAGGATTGATTTCAAATGAATAAAGAAAACATAGTAATAAAAAAGATAAGTGTAATTTTAGCATGAGATACGAATCAAAAATTGGTTATAATTAATTCAAGCGGAAATATAAGCATATCCTCGGCCTATAACTGCATCGATAAATTGAAATGTGTCCATCTCATAAATTATATAAGTTAAAACGAGCATGTTGCGTTAGAACTTTGGTTCAGTTTACGTTTAAAACGTTAATACCAAAATAATCGACGCTCAGTAATTTGGATAGCGATGACTTGGGTTAATGGTTTGATAGTAAAAGTGAATCGTTTACTTTTGATTGTAATTCTTTGTTAAAGGCACGTATCCTATTGTATCAGTCATTTATATATGATAACGGCCAAAAGCATAGGCTATATATACCGATTGTTACTTTGAAATGTCAACCTGTAGTCATAGTGTGCTTCAACATCGTAGTTTATCGGTAGATAACTGCAGCTTTGGGTTTTCAATCGAAAGTAAATCGTAGTTTATTGGTAGATAACTGCAGCTTTGGATTTTCAATCGAAAGTATAAGTTATACTGTTAGGAGTATATATGCTCTAAATGAAAGTCATAGGTGGGCTAACCTGTTAATTAAGTTATTAATCGAAAGCTTAGGTTTATCGACGGGAAGTAATAGTATCACACTGTACTTTCGGTCGATAAAGTTTATCAAATACAATCCTTTACTAATAATCGCAGACTTCGGACAAGGGTCGTAACTATGGATTTCAACTGAAAGCCAATGTGTGTTGGTTTATCAAGCGAAAACCATCGATAACTATAGTTTACAGCCGATAATATAACTATTAAGTTGATCAATGATCAAAAATATTTGTGTATCTACCTTTAACTTATGTGAATAATTTGATCTACGAAAATCGGGGGAATGCATAGTGTCTCTATACTTGTAGACCGCACTCCTATGTGTCTATCGATAATAATTTTTGATCGACCAAGCTAAGTTGTACGTGTTCGATAAGCTTCGTTTTTCGATTGCTATCTATATAGTTGTTAACCGTCGATTTTCAATTGAAACTATCATTAAAGCTTAATATTATATAAATATCACATTCATGAGTGGGTGGGGGTAAGAATGTTCACCTTAATGATATGATTATCGCCCGAGGCGAAACCGTCGGGCCAAAATATGGTTCATTTTCAGTACAGATTTCACTTTGCAAGATTTTAGGATTCTTTTTATCAAAACGTTGCTATGAAAGTTATGTCTTTGGATTGGAAATAACTTAACTGTGAAAATAAGGGGTAGTTTATTGAAATCGATGAAGTACTTTCGAAGTTATAGAGTTAAAAATAGCAATTTCACTATACTGAGCCGATGACGTCACCAAAACAGTAGGCACACCAACGCGCATCAAAGCTGCGCATGTGATAATACTTTTATTATTACCCTACGCAGCTATGATGCGCATTGGTGTGCCTACTGTTTTGGTGACGTCATCGGCTCAGTATAGTGAAATTGCTATTTCCCTTGCGTCAGATAGTAAGAAATTACACATTGTTGTCTATGCGCATTTAGCATGGGCGTTTTATGCGAGGTATAATCAAACTAGTTGGCTGTCTAATCCTCTTGGGGAATCGATTGATAATTTTATATTATAACAATTAGCTCAGGTAATTTGAGATATTTACCATTTGACATTATGTTAACTTATGTGGTCGAATGTTCATCTTTTAAATAATAATAAATTAACTTTTATATGTAAACATAATTTTTTCATGAAGACCACTTTGATTGTTTCTTTGACACTTTTTAAAATGCCTGATGTTTCAAAATATGTTATAGGTGTTATTCACGGAGACCTTAATGTACACAACATTATCACGCGTGAAGTGTCTGGTCAAGATGGCGTCCCATCCGAAAAACGTGTTCACGAAGTCAGCGCTCTTTTGGACTTCTCGGACGTTACTCAGTCCTACTATGTGATGGACGTTGCGATATGCATAGCATCTATTTGCAATAAATGTCCAGACGAAGATCAGCTAGACGTAGGCGGACACGTACTTGCAGGATATTTCACTAATAATGCCTTAAATGAAACGGAGGTTGAGTCATTGAAAACTTTAATATGTGCTCGCCTCTGCCAGTCATTAGTTTTCAGTGCTCATTCGTTTATGCAACAACCAGAAAACACATACGTTTTAAAAACCAGAACTAGAGGTTGGCCACTCTTACGTAAGATTTGGAAAACTGATAAAGCTGATTTGTATTCGAAATGGACTTCTATCATGAATTCATACAAATAATCAGCTCGCTGAATAAAGGGGATGATTAGCAAAACGTGGGAGATAGCTATTGTCCTTTACTGAAAGTCAGTGACAATTTTCTAGTGCAGGTATTACGGCAAGGCATACAATTAATCGTTTTGAACATAGACATATTTTAAATGTTTCTGGGCATGCCTATGATAAAACACCGATTGCACAACCAGGTAAACCTGTTCCACAACTCAAGCTGAATATTTTGTCATTAAATGTTTGTGGTTTAATGTCTAAGCTTAAATGTCCAGATTGTATTTCCTTTATAAATAAATATGACATTATTGGAATACAGGAAAGCAAAACCGATGATATCGATGTAATGGATCTTTCAGGTTATTGCGTTTATTATAATAATAGAAAACAGATTTCAAGGCGCCGGTCTGGTGGTATTGTTTTATTTATTAAAGAACAATTGCTACCAATGATCAAAGTAGACCAATCAAATCCTAGTAAGCTTGTTTTATGGTTCACGATTTCCAAAGACTTAATATTAACACATGAAAACCTTAAATGTGGCGTAGTTTATATACCACCTTATCGTTCAAAATACATGGCCGATGACCCATACCTTGAAATCCAAAATGTATTATTCAGATACTGTGGTGAGTCGAGCAATACTATTTTACTTGGAGATTTTAACTCTAGAACAAGCTGTTTAAATGCGTTTGTAGATATAGGCGAGCACATTATCGATTTATATGGTCTCCAGGAACTTCACGATGAAGGAGAAGCGATATTAGACTTGTTTAATACGTTTAATATTCCGACTGAGAGAAATAGTGTGGACAAACGGTTAAACGCCTACGGCTATAAATTGTTTTATTTCTGTAAAAATAGTTAGTTATTTATGTTAAATGGTAGAATAGGCTCAGATGTGCAGAGCCCAAAATAAACATGTAAAGATAAAATTCCCGTTGATTATTTCGTGTCATCAGCCAATAATTTCGAAGTTATAGATAACATTGAAGTTCTTGATTTTTCCAGCTTATTTTCCGATGTTTCATTGTCCCGTTTTACTGACAAATAATACGGATTATGAACATAATGTAGCTCAATCACAATGCCTGAGTAGCAACACACAAACTATCAATTGATGGGACGTAGATAAAGCTGATATATTCGTTGATAATGTCGACATTTTACGAGCTTGTGAAATTAAAACAAAATTAGATTTACTCATAGGAAAAGAAAATGTTACAATATGTGATATAAATGAAACTGTTGAAAATGTAAACCCCCTTATTAAATCGTGCGCAAAACAGTCATTTGGAATTTGTAAAACTAAATGTGTTAATATCAAAGTTAAACCATGGTTTAATAAGGAATGTACACGAGCAAGAAATGTATATCACACTACTCGACGATTATACAATAAATATAAGAGTACATATTATAAAAAAAATTAAGGCATCCCTTGACAATTTTTACAAATATTTTAAAAATATTAACACAAGAGAAAATTCAGAAAGTCATGCGGAGCTCCATGTGGAAAGTAACGAAATTAACGACGAAATTAATCAACCAATCAATGACGAGAAAATCAAAAATGCAGTTAGACTATTAAAAAACAATAAATCTTCCGGGACCGATAACGTAATAAATGAACATATAAAGTCGACAATGACTACTATGTGTATACGTTAATATGCTGATGATACCAGCTTGACTCTAGATGGCTCCAAAGACTCACTCCTACACACCATGTTGACCTTAAAATTCTATGCACAAATCTCCGGCCTTAATATAAATACTGACAAAACAAAACTTATTTGGTTTGGATCGAAAAAAGGTAGCGACACAAAGTTATGTCCAGAATACAATTTATGTTGGGAAAAAGACAATTTCACTGTACTAGGGGTTAAATTCTCAACAAACCTGACCTCAATGATACAAATAAATTACGACCTTAAAATAGAGGAAATTAAAAGCTTACTTGCAAGTTGGTCTAAAAGAATACTTACTCCTTTGGGAAAAATTGTGATTCTAAAAAGCCTAGCTCTATCTAAACTTAATCATTTGATAATCGGAATCCCCAACCCATCACCTGATACAATCAAACTTCTTCAAAATATGTTTTATAACTTTCTCTGGAATAATGCAAAAGATAAAATAAAACGAACCATTATAATACAAGATCATAAGTTTGAGGGGCTAAGAATGATTGATATTGAACAATTTATGTCAGCTTTAAAAACTACTTGGATTCGCAGAATTTTCCAGACAGATAATAAATATACTCAGTTGGCGATAAAAATGTTCCCCATTTTCACAGACCTAGTTAATTTTGGTAGTGATTTTATCAAACAAAATGTACATAGAATACATAATCCCTTTTGGAAAGATGTAGTTTCCTGTTATAAAATATTTACTGAACACGTGAAACCGACTTCATGGCAGCAATTTCATGCTGTTAATTTATGGTATAATCCAGATATTAAGGTCGGAGGTTCAAGCGTTTTCTATAGAAGATGGTACGAAGGAGGAATTTTATTAATCAATGACCTTTTAAACACAAATGGAAACCTTTACTCTTAGAGAGAATTTAATAATCGACATGACATAAGGTCTAATTTCTTAGAATGAGAAGGTCTTATTACTGCTATTAGAAACTACTTGGGTAAATTGAACATAACACATTTACCCAATAATAGTCCAAACCCATTACGCCCTCTTATACTATCACTAATCCAAAAACATACTAAAGGCTGTAGATTATTTTATGATCTGTTGATAAAAAAAATATTTACCCAAAGTCATTAATAAAATGGAAGAATGAAGTTTTTACAGTACCTAACTATAATTTCGAAACAATTTACGCAATACCATTTAAAATAACAAAAGATCCAAAATTACTTTGGTTACAACATAGAATCAATCAAAGAATTCTGGAAACTAACTATTTACTAACAAAATGAGCATTCTAGATAATAGCATGTGCAGCTTTTGCAATATTGTACCTGAAACCATACATCACTTGTTTTGGAATTGTGAAGTTGTAAAACAGTTTTGGTCGTATCTTGCAGAATACATTAGAAATAAATGTAATATAACTTTGACAATCTGGGAAGAAACAGATACCTTATTTGGAAATAATACATTTGATTTCGCTTTGAGCAAAAGTATCATGCAAGCCAAACTTTTTATATATCAGCAAAAGATGCAAAAGCAAAACCCATAACTAGATATCTTTAAAAAACATATTATATCTTTATACAAAGTGGAAAAGTGGATAGCATATAAAAATGTAAAAGTACAAAATTTGAAGCCATGTGGAGTCAATATATAAACATTGGTAAAATAGGACAATAAAATAGATAGATACAGACTTTTTATTATGTCAACGTTCAGGGACACTATAACAATCATCATAGTAAAACAGCTTTTTTTAAGTTTGTAATTTTTTCCTGTCGTTATATATATGCTCCAGAAAATGTTTTGTATAGTTGTTACCCCTCCCCCTCCCCCACTGGAAAGAAAAGTAATCCATGCATATTCTGAAGGATTTATTATCTCAGTAGAAGGATATACAAAACAATACATACAATGATTGTGTAGATAATGATTTATGTGTGTACATATGTCTGTATATCTGCAAAGTTGTATATACTTGAGAACAGGATATACAAAACAATACATACAGTGAGTGTGTAGATAATGATTTATGTGTGTACATGTCTGTATATCTGCAAAGTTGTATATACTTGAGAATATATTATGGGTGCATGTATACAGATAATGAGTAGAATATTTAAACATAATATAGAAGGTGAATATTTGAGAATATATGGATACGTGTCTATACATAACATAATGGTGAATATTTGAATTTATTACTTTTACATACATACATATGTGTGTGTATGTGTAGATGTGTATGTAGATATGTTTATATGAGATATATAAAGGTGCATACGTGTGAATAAATTCATGCACATCTATACATAATAGTATATTTAAATATACTGACACATGTCAAAACATAAGCCACATGATGGCACACCACCTTGTTCGCTCTATTCATTAATCCATTTTGCTAAATAATATTTTTACCTTCCTATACCTTAATTTAAAATATTAAAGATTAAGATACTGTATACATATGCTGAGTTAATTTTAAGGGGACACTTGGCAATCTTAATTAGTTTAAAACTCACAGCGTCCTGTTGGTCTTCAATATGACCTACATACTTTTAGTCATTAAAGTTAAGTGTTTAAATAGTTCAAGGTACATGTAAATTGATTTTACATATTACTAAATTTTGATGATAATGCATTAGTTGTATACTTGAACATTTAGATAGAATATGGCAGGTTTAATAACCGAGATACTTATTTTAATACTTGAATGTAACTCATATTCGCCATGTGTCCCTTTAACAAAATAGAATAAACTGAGTATGACTACACATTGTTTGCAGTATGTATGTAATTGTTATCAATATGTAAAATAAGATGTATGTGCTCTGTTTGTATATGTAATGGATACTTTAGAAAAATAAAATAAATTTAAAAAAAATGACTACTATGTTACCAATTTATACTAAACTTTTTAATCTGATTTTTGATAATGGGGTCGTTCCTGAAAACTGGACTTTAGGAATTATTAAGCCTATCTTTAAAAACAAGGGAACTGCAACCCTACCTGAAAACTATCGTCCCATTACACAAGCAGGATTTAGAAAAAAAACACTCGACTATAGATAATCTATTTATTATTAATTGCTTACTAGACATAGTTAAAAAAAATAAGAAAAAAATGCCTTTGGTACAAATTGCTGAAAAGTGGCATAAATGGAAAATGCTTTACTATAATTCACAGTTTATATAATGACATTCGGTTGTAATAACGGTGTAAGGCAAGGTGAAAACCCTTTTAATTTTAAATTTTTCTAAACGATCTTAAATCTTACTTAGATAGGGATATAAATGGTGTTGCGTGCAATGTAAACGTGGTTGGTATTCATGCCTATCTAATGTTATTTGTACTTTTGTATGCTGACGACACAGTAATATTTAGTGATGATGAACATGATTTACAAAATGCATTAAACAGCTTGAAAAATATTGCACCGAATGAAAACTAAATGTTAATACATCTAAAACAAAAATAATGATTTTTAGCAAAGGCACACTTAAGCAAAATCTGAAATTTACATTAAATAATGAAAATGTTGAAATAGTTAATGAATACAAGTATCTTGGCAGAGAGCTCGGTCGCAGTGGTTCCTATAGTTAATGAATACAAGTATCTTGGCATACAGCTCGGTCGCAGTTGTTCCCAAAACGTACCGAGTCTCATTACGTGGACGCCGCTTTATCTTTAAGACCCCAAGGTCGCATCTTGGCTTATATGGCGAAACGGGATACCTTGGGTTCTTCATTTTAATCTACTTAATCTGCCTTCAGTGGCCCCAACCTTTGATTTTATCGAAATATATTTGATTTGATATGCATAATATATTGTTTGTATATTTTTGCGGGGTTTAAATATGTTTTAAGACGTAAAAATATCCATTAGTACGAAAGCAGCTCCTGATCGAAACAATAAGACCCGCCTTCTTTTTGACGTCATAATTTACTCATTTCATTCCAAAACCCGCGCCATTATTCAGTTATACGTTCACTGTTTAGCGTGCTAAATTAGAGTAAATTATTAGCCGGAATAATTGTATTATCTTAAATTGTTCATCCTTAGGATGGAGAGGGTCGTTGGAATAGTGCCCATGTCATCGAATTCTAAGATCGCTTTCATTACAATAATATAACACTTATCTATCTTTATATATATATATATATCCGTTGAAATGAAAGCATGTGGTTTAGACGTAGCGCATTCTAAATTGGTAAAGTGGTGGAGGGTCTATAATCCTTAAATAACACACTATTACATTTGGTTTAATTTGTCAAATGGATACAGACGTATGATCAACGTATCTGCAACATGCGTATTTACATGTGATAATGTAGAAGAAAGCCGATTTGAAGTCAAAATGATATTGGGTTAATCAATCCGGCGTGATTATTTTGATGATACATCCCATTTCAGAAGTCCGTGTGTCTGTTTAAAGAATGCATTATATAAAAAATAATTCATGGATGTATAGGCAAGGCGATATATATAAAAGGGACACACGGCTATCTTGATTTTAAAAAAACTCACTGCGTTACGGTAATTTTTCTACATAACTTTCATTTGTTCAATCATTAATATTAATTATACGAATAGTATAAAGAAAATCGCTTTTGCATGTTAGTAACTGTTGATAATATTGCACCAATAATATATGTAAACTTATGGTAGGATAAGATAAAAAAAAATAAGAAAACTAAAAACTATATTATTTATTATTTTAATTACATGTATATGCAAGCAGGGTTAAAATGATACTGGATAAATAAATCGAGACGCTAATTTCAATGCTTGATAAACATTTCCGAGACAAGATTTCCGTGTGTTCCTTTAATATAATTCTGTAAACATCTAGAACCGGGCGATATACCAGTTTGACACCGCCCAACGGCTTAACGTGTAAAGGATTAAAGGAATGTGTTGCGTCATAATTGTAGTAAACATTTGCACAGATGTGAAATTCAGACAAGTATCTACGTGACAGGCGGCATCTTCAAATATCGCGTCAAGTGTCATTGATCGGTAGCGCGCGTGGCTTGAGTTTGTGTCTACAACTTTGACTATGTACACAAATAAACAGTAATATAAACATAAATCATTGGTCTACACCGGTGTCTTTTATATAACAGCGACGCACGCGCTTTATACGACTAGTGGGGACTCAGTTTATTAAACAAAAATATACAGTTTTTAATATATACTGGCTATAATTTTAAAATGGCTTTGTAATTACTTGAGGAGGTCCTTCACAAATGTGAGAAACACATTTTTGAACATCGTCTTGAGTTACACACGTTTACCGATTTTGTTTGATTGTTCTAGCTTTATATCACAGACATATTAATAGTTATTAGGTCTGTGTTTATACGGAGCAATGGAGTGTAAGAATAAATTCAATACACAATTGTGTGCTGTTTGTCAGTGTTTTAAAAATACCAAAATACCTGTTTATTTTATTTTATTCAGACTTTAATCACCAATTATAATATGACAACTTCAAATCATACGATTAAACAAATCGGCATAACATGACATGTATTGCTGGCAAAAGCATGTTTCTGGCATGTTTTCTCGGATATGTCTGGACTGATTCTTTAAATTATTTAACAGCGTTTCTTGTACATTCGCAACGAATATTACAAAAAAAGAAGTAGTATACATAATGTATTAGTTGCGAATGAGATTAATTATAAACCTTTACCACTCAGTACTGTGAAACAGTTTGCGGTGCGCATTTAATTTTAATCAATTTAGTATAATCCGTCAACGCCGATGATACTTTGTAATCAATTAAACGCCGCTCACAAAATGATTGAGGCTTCCTCCTTTTTTACTACATGTATATCATTGATTTCTTATTTAAAAGTGCTCGCATAATGTTCTTGTAGTACTACACAGAGGTTTTTGTTGTTTTATCTCACTGACCAATGCTATTTGCGATCAGATGTATTGAGTTTTATGTAGCAATTGCATCAAATGCATTATTTATTATATATATCCACATAATGGATCCATGCATAACCACATGATTAAATTATGGGTTTCGGTACGCATTTCCAAACTTGTCAATGATTTAAGTTTCTTTAAATTACAAATATTTATATCTTTATACCTGGTTTGTTTCAAAAGAAAAATATAAATATATATATAATTTTAAAATCAGTACAGATATATTGCAAAATAAATAAGTAGCCAGATATTAGTTTTATATCCTTTATCCATAGAACACAATGCAATACTGGATGTGGATCACATTGAAATTAAGGTATTCACACATTCAAAGTAGTTCACACATTTTAAACACAGTTCACAGTTAACAACCGCTAATTAGCAGTAATTTGGGGATAATTGCTCAAGACTTTTACGGTTGTAACACTAAAATTAAAAATTAATTAATCAGTTCTAAAATCAGATTTACAAATTTATTGACGTAGATCTACAAGGAAAAATAGAAAAGAAACTCATTAATTATATTATTTTATGTTTATAGTAACACCAAACATTGTACATATACACAATTTAAAAGCAGGGTAACACAATATATATATAAAATGTAGGCCTACTTTTAAGAAATAAACTATTAACTTCGCATACTTGCAGGAACGTTCCTGATACTTGAGAGCTCATAAAAAAACAAGCCAAAATATTGGTGAATTAAATATCATTTATGCAAAAAAAAAAATCCTACAAATTTCTACGATTTACCGTGATTTACATTTATAGCCATTTTAAAGTCTCATTGCACGTACACAAATATACAGTGAAAACGAAACATTATTTACAATTAAAAAATACACAAACTTGCTAACACTGACAATAAGACATAATAGAAGCACATGATAGGAGCACTACAAAATATAAACATCAATTAGAACACATGTATATTAAGAAGACAAGATAGTATACTGTACATTTCAACAATACACAAGATAGAAAATTAAGTGTATTCCATATCACATACACTCGATCATCACAATATGTAATAAAAGAAATGAGTACCTTTTTCCAAATAGGTAATACGAATTAATGTTGTAATGATATACATGTACTAATTATATAGGCATGTTTGTTGTATAGAAACAGTATTTCGCTCAAAATTGTATCACCTCCACTGGATACACATACACTTCACTGTGTAAAATTACTGAGTTTGTACTATTTTGTTACATTGTCATGTTATTTCATGTATATATGTTACCACAAGGGCCTTGGTGCCTATTGGATTTTGAAATAAACGATATATCTATCTATCTGTAACGTGTCCACGGACACGTTGCCTTGACAACATTAACTTGTTATACAAGGTTACGCATGGTCCCCATACACGTGTGACAGCTTGCGGAGTAACTTGTCCACGGACACGTTGCCTTGACTGTAATCGTCCCATTCCTGGAAAGGAAAATCCTCGACTGTGTGGTCCTCTCTGACTGCCGTTGTAACTTCTTCAGCGTCCTCTCAGACACTAGCTTCACTTGGATCTCCACAAACTTGGACTCATTGTGTAACAGGTCTACCAGCAGATAGAATAGAGGCGGTCCGGTCGATCGGAAATTCAAAAACACAAACAATCTTTAAGAATATGTCATTTAACGGGTCTATAATCTGTACGAACAAACACAGAGTGCCATTCTATATAAATCGCATACCCAGCTAGCACAATTGCGTTGTGACAACGTTCCCACAACGTTATGCTCAACGTTGTAATAATATTTTAAATAAACATTTCAAACATTTCAGAAAAAAACATTAAAACATCTCAGACACAGCGCGCATACCTCAAAATCATCACCCCGGGGCTCTGCTGGTCTACCCTTCTGGCGATACCGGTTGGGCTTTCCTGGCTATGAGGTCAGGTTGGGGTATATTGAAGGCGCCCTGGTCTAGTTGTTGTGAACGTCTGCAGCGGCAGCATCCTTCACCTGAAACGATTACATTGTTTAGTTTATTCATGTATCACAAACGGACGCACCGTACAATACAATGAATGAATGAATGAATGAATGAATGAATGAACGAACGAACGAACGAACGAACGAACGAACGAACGAACGAACGAACGTACGAACGAATGAATGGTGATTACTGCAAGTAATAATTAATTTTGATTTTAATTATTTTAACTGATAGTTAGTTTGATAATTACATGTTTATTGATGATTAAAGACTTTTAACTGACTAAGAATTTTGATGGTACGATGGAGTAGGGGGCGATGCAACATCGCACATCGACACATATTGACATTTTTTCTATATTTTCTATTCGAAAGCGTAAATCTAGGTCTCATGGTCTTAGGCGTAATGGTAGAATCAAACGTAAATCGCGTGTAATTATTTCTGTCGCTGATTTACATACTATTTTTAAACAGTCTGGAAAGCACTATATGCTTTCACGGCTTACCTCTTTGTCCATTTCTTCACTAAAGTTGATCGACGAGGAAGCAGACAAGATTTTCATTCGTACTGATCCCTTGTATAATACTGCTTCCATAGTTCAAAGCTATACACAACATGTTCTCAGACCCCATATTGACAAGGAGTCTGATCACGTCTGGCATTTTCTAAAACTATATTAATAAAGGTATTGGTTTCATTGACATGCCTAGTGTTTTTCGGGATGCTCATGTAGTTGATTCTATCCCAAAATATTTCAAAAATTCCGAAAGTCCTGTAATTTGTTATAAGTATAAAAAGCCTATTAGAAATATTGTTTTCAATTACAACAAAATAGTTTCTGACCTTGATGTAGTGCGTGGCACTCCTAGGGTGTGTGGGTGCGGCGCATCAACGGTTTGCTGTGCTCCGGCGGGTCATGTCGTCGCTGGTAATTTTGATATTGTTGATCAACGTATTCGGCATTTGTTTTCGAAAGGTCCTGGATATAGATTACTTTCAACTATTGATTTTAATGCCTGTCGCTCCGTTGGGGTTTTTGGTGTGGAATGGTGTCGTGGGACCATGCGGGCCCAGACTCGCTTTCTACTTGGAAAGAGTCAGTTCTTGGAATTATAGATGCACGTATTAACTTTTATAATGCTAACCCCTCTTTACTTCCTCCGAGACCTGGATTTCCTTTCGTAATTTAAAACGGCAATTCAGGAATTTCAAAATAAATGTGTTTTAGTTCCTGCAGATAAAGCAGCTAATAATATAATTATTGTTTGACGCCTACATAACGTCAGTGTTTTATCTCTGGAACTCGACAGCACCAATTCGTATACTCCAGTAAATTCTACTGAGGATAATGTTGTTTCCGCACATATCACTCGGTGCACTACTTTCAAGGCTGGTGTAGACGATAAGCAAAGTAAAGTGCCTACTATGTACTGGATTCTTAAAGTACATAAAAATCCGTATAAGGCCCGTTTTATTTCGAATTCTAGTGCCTGCACCACAACAAACATCTCCAAAATTTTAACTTCTTGTCTTATTGCCGTTAAAGATCACGTTAAACTATATTGTGATAAAACTTATGAAAACTCTGGGATTAATTTATTTTGGTCTACAAAAAATTCAGGTGAAGTCCTTGATCAAATTTTTAATAAACGTCAAGTTTCATCAATAAGCACTTATGACTTCTCTACACTATATACTACCTTACCACATCCACTTATTAAAGACAAGCTTATTGCGCTCATTCAAAAATCATTCGCTAGTGAATATACTACATTTTTGGCCTGTAATAATATTAAAGCTTTTTTTACAAAAGGCAGTTTAGATAATTACACTATGTGACTTGCCATGAAGTTTGTGAAGCTCTCATTTTCCTATTAGATAATATTTTCGTCAGGTATGGAACCACCGTTTTTGTAGACAAATTGTTGGTATCCCTATGGGTACGAACTGTGCACCACTTGTCGCAGATTTGTTTTTATATTGCTATGGAAGAAATTTCATGTTGGGTCTTTCACCAGATACCCAGGCAGATGTTATTGAATCCTATAATGACACCACTCGGTATCTGGATGACATACTGAACATGGACAACCCTTTCTTTCCAATTATGGTTAATAATATTTATCCTAAAGAACTTCCGCTTAACAAGGCTAATATTTCTGATAATATCGCTTCTTTTCTTGATTTAGATCTCTCTATTGAAAATTGTCGAAATTATTAGCAAAATCTATGACAAGAGAGACGATTTTAATTTTGACATTGTTAATTAACCCCACTTAAATGGGGATGATCCCAGAGCAACTTCTTAAGGAGTATATGTGTCTCAACTTATTCGTTTTTCGAGAGCTTGTACTCGAGTTGAGGACTTTAATATTCGTAATCTTTGTATGACTAAAAAGCTACGCCATCAGGGTTACCGTTACCATAAACTTCGTAAAACCTTTGCAAACTTCTATTATCGTAACCCTGATCTTCTTTCCAAATATAAAAGCAATTTAAAGACTCTTCTGCGACAAAGACTATCACAACCCGACTTCTATAGTGATGTAATTTACAAACTTCGTAAGATTCTTGGTCATGATCACTTTCATACTATCTTTGTTAAACTCGTTAAAAGGTTTACAAAAGAGGTTATGACCCTGTCATTTTGCAACGTACTGCATGCTTGGTGGTGGACCCTTTTACAGTTCGCCATTACGTTTTCCTCTTTAATTGTAGGATGACCGGACAGGCTGTGGACCCTATGATGACGCCTACCTAAATCTAATTAGGACGGTGGCGTTTGATGTTTGTCCGCGGTCTTGTCTTGTCGTGCCCTCAATGGTGTATTCTCTTGTTGCTCTGGCTTCTACCAAGTCATCGAGTACCTTCATTGTGGCTTTCTAGACTTTTGATTTTTTGTATTTATATATAAACGAGCATCTTGGTGTTTTACTTATATTGCCCTTTAACGCTGCGTTGTTGGTTAGAGAATATTTCTTGGCGGGGATTTCTTTATTTACACTGTCCCTTTTAATTGGGATGACAATAGGGTAAGTGTGAGGTTTGGTGAACCCTAGAACCTGGTTTAAACCCCCAGTGGCCTTTTTGGCCACTGACCGTTCGAAGGCGGAAGCCTTATTGTCAACCCTTTTATATTTGTGATTTCGTTTGCATTTTTTATTACTTTTGCCTTCTCGTTTGTCTGTTTGCGTGTTTGTTTTTGTGTTTTGTGGTTGACTGTCGTCATTGAATGTTACTTTCCCTGTCCGATTTGTATATCTTTCTTTTTTTATGTGTATTTCAATAATAAAATAAACAAACGAATTAATTTATTATCAATACAATTATCAATACACACCATTTTCCATATGTACGTTTTCACTTTTTTATTGGTACGTTTTGACTTCTCCATTGGTACGTCTTGACTTCTCTCCATTGGTACGTCTTGACTTCTCCACTGGTACGTTTTGACTCAAAAATTAGGGGTACGTTTTGGCGATGGTACGTTTTGACTGTAATTCTTCCTATGCAATTGCGAAAAAACAAGTAGCTGAACAAGGAAATAAGGCATTATTTGCCCTTTTAAAAAAGATACGCTGTTTAGACCTCTCATTTGATATGCAAATTGACCTTTTTAATAAAACAATAAAACCAGTACTCAGCCTTATACGGTTCCAAATTATAGGGTTTCGGTAACATCGACATAGTTGAGCGAATTCAACTGAAATTTTACAAATATATCTTTAATCTTAAAAATGCAACTCCGTCCGATATGATATTCAGAGAATTGGGAATACTGCCTCTATCTGTCGATATTAAAACACGAATCATCTCATTCTGGTCTAAACTCATTGCTAATGAAATCGATAATAAACTATCCTCCCTACTATATTCTGTAGTGCACGCATTACATGAAAATAAAATGATCAAGTCAGAGTGGCTAAACAACGTTAAAAACGTAATATGTTCTCTAGGCTTCTCTGGAATATGGTATTCACAGAGTTTTAGTAATGCCAAATGGCTGATAAAATCATCAAACCACACATTGAAGGATATGTTTATACAAAAATGGTCATCGACTGTTAATATCTCATCATCGAGTACTATTTATAGAATATTTAAAAACATATTTGAACAAAGCCCATATATCTCATTATTGCCTCCCTTACTTTGTAAACGCTTTTTTATGTTCCGCACACGAAACCATAGGCTTCCAATAGAAATTGAAAGATGGCAAAGTATACCTTTAAACGACAGTCGGTGTATGTATTGCGAACATGACGTCGGAGACGATTTCCATTATTTATTAGTGTGTAACCAATTCAAGGAACAAATAACCAAATATATAAAACCATACTATTTAAGACACCCAAATGCTATAACATTTGAAAACTTAATGACTGTTAAACATCCGATTATACTCAAGAAACAGTGTATTTTTATCGATATCATTATGAAAAACTTTAATTAGTATGCAAATTCGAACTGTATTCGAATAGTGAATTGTTTAGACAAAATATGTGTTCACTGGCAAAATATAATAATGTTAGAGGGAAAATATCTAATCAAACATGTTACAAACATGTACAACCATAACACTGTGTACTAGTATTTAAAAAACGTATTATGTAGAAGAAATATCGTTACAAGTTTAAAATATAAACATGTTCGCTTTAAAGTGTAAATATCTCCTTTTTTTTAATTTCGATCACCAAATTAATGGTAATCCATTTATTCACCCCGTAATAGGTCTGTGAGGGTCGGGGTGGGCCTCTACAAACCGTACAGATATAGATGCAATATGCATAATATTTATTATATATAAACAATTTTCAAAATATTTAGAAGAAAAAAATAAATAAAAAAATGCATATCTTGATTAGAAACTATATAAATGGGGAGTTTTTTTATATTTCTTTACAATATTCAAAAGAAGATTTAAAATACAATTTTGATAAAAGGGGCTCTCTGCAATCTGAGGGTCTTTCAAAATTAATTTTTTTTACAAATACACCAGATTGCTGTGTGTCCCTTTAAATCTTGACATTTACAAAATTGTCTAAATATTTATTTTGTTACTTTAATCAGCTTCATTGATACTTGTAAAGAAATTATTTATTTTTTTCAAAACCCAGCATATATATCTTGATTAAAGAATTGTTTAACATAGATAAATACAATGCTAACATAATCAACTATAAGTGTTTCAGTTTTTATACAAGATCCACACACCATCTATGCTGAGTTTTTCAACAATTGACTGTGAAACAAAAATGGTGTTATCCACTAAATATATAAAGAAAAGACAAGATATTTCTATGGAGGTGTGACTCTTCCATATTCAGTTATATCTCCTTTTCATTTCTTTTTCTATTTCGTTTTCTCAGAAAAAGTTATGAAACAAAGGACATATTGTTTACTATGTACATGTATATGCTTTACTATCCATCTTACATGTTCCTATGGTTTCGCTTTCGTAAGATCAGGTTGTGGTGGACCCTTTTACAGTTCGCCACTATGCTTTCCTCTTTAATTGTACGATGACCGGACAGGCTGTGGACCCTATGATGACGCCTACCTAAAGCCCATTGGGACGGTGGCGTTTGATGTTTGTTTATGATCTTTCTTGTCGTGCCCTTAATGGTTTATTCTCTTGTTGCTCTGCTCTGGCTTACTCCGTAAAGCGTAAAGGATAAAACATTTCTTTTTAGTTTAAGAACAAATACAAAACACGAAACATAATATAGTATCCACCATAGTGCACATAATTATATCTGCATTTGTAAATGTGTTTGGTATTGAAATGACGGAGAAAAGAACATCAAAACGTATGGTTTAGTATAGAATACATTGATATACATGTATAAACACAATATCTCCCTCCCACCCAATCACGTATTAGATATAGACTATGTATTATGTTGACTATCTAGAGTTTTTACAGTGTCTCATTAGAGACTCTTTTTTTCCTAACCTTGCTACTATAATTTACGTTTTATACTATTTGTTACTATTTACATTAAATTGTGTTTAAATTGCCATTATTATCATGCATTGACTATTTTGATTCCATTGCTGTTTGCTTAATATGTAAACCTTGGTGAAATAAAGAATACATTTAGGTAAACATTAATTAACTAATTAACATTATGTCAAGGTGGAGTTAATCCTTTCAATTAGGCATTTCATAAAAATTAAAAAAAAAAATTGCTCAGTTTTATAAAATTCCATACCCTCTTAGCTTGTGCTGATACCATACTTTCTAATCTGGTGATTGTGCTAGTAAAAACATAGATATAACAGTCGAACTCCAAAAACAAATCTCCAAACAAATACTGTAAATCACATTATTTCTGCGTGACTTTAAGTTTTCGCGAATCACCGGGTCTCTGATTTATTCGCATGATCATGAATTCGCGTCCAAGCATGATGTAAATATTCATATTGTCTTACTAGTAATATGTTTCTTTGCTGTTTATCGTCGATTTTTGTTTATTTCATTCGGTTTTCCATAATACTTGCATTTTACCGTTAATCCATAAGTCAGACTTCTTCCGCTATCGGAGTATTGTTTATAGCTCGGAGGCACATCAATTATCATGGTCATTATCCCGGTCATTTTTCATTGTGTCATTGTCATGTACATAAATAAATACGTTGTATTAGATTTGATTGAAAGCTGTTTTGTGAACCATATTGTAAATGTGTATATTACTGCGTTCTCACTTTTATTGAATTACATGAGTGAACTCGGAAATAAATTTGTTTGCGCTTGTTAACCAATTATTAAAGTACAAAAAAAAATTCCATCAATTATGAATGCGCTACCCAGATATCCCTATTGTATTACAAATTATAGCATTATACTAAGCGATTTACTGTGTGAAAATAATTGTAAAGATTGTTTGTTTGTATTGACCACTATTTGTAACGTCTTTCTTTTCACTGTTGATTCACAAACACAGTACCACTACCTAACAGTAAATTAGCATTTTTGATTTGTAGGTTTCTGAACAACTTGATTTTGCCCTATATCAGAACAGATTAAAGACCGCTGTATATTTATGTAAAACAAACGTCCACATACGTTCTCTCTTATTACTCCGTATAGCGTAAAGGATAAATGCAAATTATAGACCCCTTACATTAAACTTATGCAATAGCCTCGATTCGATATGATTATTAAAATTAATCAACCTAAAACGTACTTTACAAATATTATTATAATTCCTACATTAAATCGATATAAAATGATGAAAATAATTCAAATCTACTTCATTTCGGATGATCGAGTTTTTTATCCGCCTTTCTTGAATTCTAGAGACAGTGGATTCGCGAATATTAGCGAAAATATAACCCTCGCGAATAATACCGGATTTACAGTAATATATTATATATAACAGATAAAACAGAGGGTACATGTATGTGTGTGACATCACAAACATGAAAGGGTTGACAATAGGTGCTACCGCATTTGAACGGTCAGAAGTAAAATGGTCGCTTGTGGTTAAACCAGGTTCTAGGATTCAACAAACCTCACTATTACCCTATTGTTATCTCAATTAAACGGGACAGTGTAAATTAAAAATCTCCGCCATGCCATATCCTCTAACGAAAAAGGCAGCATTGATAGACAATATAAGTATTAAAAAGATGATCATGTATAATATACAAATATAAAACACAAAAACCTAGAAGTCCACAAAGCAAATATTGGACGGCTTGGCAAAAATCCAGAGCAAGAGAAGGATAAGCCATTTAGAGCTCGACAAGACAAAATTGAAGACAAACATCAAACGTTAGCGTCCGTAAAGGATTAAGGTCAACGTCATCATATCATCCGCAATCTGTCCAGTCAAAAGGGAAAGCATATTGTAAGAACATGAACATAGAAAAGGATATTATGAAATTCCTTATCTCGTCACGATAGACGTCAGGTTATGATTGACCTTATCGCAAAATAGTTCTTAAATTACTTTTATATTTGAAAAGGAGATCAGCGTTACGATCATAAGATTTACCAAAGGTGTTTCGACGTTTATGATAACGGTAGCTATAATGGAGTATCTGTTTATTTATACAAAGGTTATCATGAAAATGTCCTCCACTGGACTATACGCCCTTAGTTGAGAAACATATACTCAATAAGATGTGGCCCTAAGAACATCCCTGTCTGGGAAGTAATATATGGAAATTGAAATCATCTCTCTTGAGACTTAAATTTGGTTATAATTTCTCCATTTTCAACTGAGAGCTGCAACTCTAGAAAAGAAACGTCAATATCAGAAGTATAAGAAATGTTAAGTTGAATGAGCCATATTCAAACTTGTGGTTTGTTTCTATGGTCTCCTTTTCGACTTTTTTATCTGCTCTAAGCCCTTTTGTGTATATATTATTTACCATAGTAGAAAAGAAAGGGTTGTAAATATACAATATATCATTCAGATACCGAGAGGTGTTATTAAAGACTTCCATGATATCTGCCTGAGTATCTGGTGAAAGACTCAACATGAAATCTCTTTCAAAACAATAATATGAGTAAAATACAAATCTGCGACAAGAGGTGCACAGTTAGTATACACAGAGATACAAACAATTTGTCTATTAACAGTAGTTTCATACCTGATGCAAATGTTATCTTATATGAACACAAACTTCTTGGCAAGTCCACATAGTGTGATTGTCTAAACTGTCATTATTATTGTTACAGGCCAAACATGTAGGTATTTTATCGATCAAAAACCTGTTGAATAACAGCAATCAGCTTACTTGCAACAAGGAGGTGGTGCGATAAAACGGTATATAGAGCAGAAAAGTCCAAACTACATATAAATGAAACTTGACGTTTATTGCAAATGTTATCAAGGACGTCTCCTGAATTTGTAACAGGTCAAATTAAATGAATATCCAGAGTTTTCATAAACTCTAGCACAATATCGTTTGACGTGATCTTTAACCTGATGGAGTAGCGTTTTAGTTATACAAAGGTTACGAATATTAATGTCCTTAACTAGACTACAAGCTCTAGAAAAACGAATAAGTTGAAAAACATAGTCCCCATAAGATGTGGATTGAAGAATTCCGCGGAATAATTAATAATATCAAGATTGAAATCATCTCTCTTGTTATAGATGTTGCTGATTATTTTCGGTTTTCAATAGAGAGATGTAAATCGGGAAAAGAAGGACAGCATTGGTAATACTAGCCTAACATCTATGAAACTTCAAAGAATCCTGACAAGAGGCATTCGTATCATTAAGGCAGAGACATGCTCCATAATAACCCCTTTGGACGTAGCAGTTCTGGTTAAAGTTGTAAGGCAAGTCATACTAGTTAAAAAAAATGGACGGATGCATGTGCAGATAAATACCTGGACGGATTCGCCCACATACATCAATTAAAGAGACCCCATTTTAGCCTATGTTGACATGGGACAACAACAAGCTGGCTCAGAATCTTTTTAAGCATAATGAGATCATTACTTCTGGAGTTATTTCACTTGACTGATAGCTAGAAAACGTTAATCCAAGTTATATGTAAAACAGTATCATGCAGTTCAAGTTGTCAAGCGTCATCGAGTTATTAGTTACTGTCCTTGACTGAAAATGGGGGATTCTGCTTCAATGAGCTCCAGAGTGGACAATAGATGGAAGTAAGTATTCATAGTTCAATGTTTAATCTGCTTTTCTTACAATGCTTAGTTGCAATGTTTAGTTTTACCTCGCTTTGAAAACGGCCATGCATGTATAAACCGGAGAATACTGTGTTCACATATACTTTTATTCAAATGGGCAAAAGCAGCACCAGACGTAATTTTAAAGCGATAACGGTCCCTAATATATGTATTTTTCTCGGCAAATACCTGCAACTACAATACCGTCCGAAAGATAATCCCATTAACGTTTTAACTATAATGAACGTATATGGGACTCGATACATGCTTCTACAGAAGACACTACATAATCTATGCAATCTGTTGCTTCACACATGTAATGGTTTGTAAATGGTATGACAAGGATGAGAGCAAAGTAATGAGAATCTTCCATATGTTGACAGCTTTGTGTACATCTTTAATCCACATCTGAATTAAGTAAATGTTTTATTACGCTATAGTGATAACGATGTCATCTATGTTGAAACCGCCGCTTTAATAATACTATGGTGTGTTTTTGTTGTTTATGTCTTGCTTGTTGTAAAACAAAACAAAATTTCGTAACATAAACATTTGTCTGTAATCTAACCTGGTGTTTTAATTACTGTAACTGTTTAATGCTTTCAAATGATGGTATCAAAATGTGATGTGGCGTCATCTAGTAGCAGCGAGGTATCAAAATTTGATGTGCCGTCATTTAGTAGCAGCAAGGTATCAAAATATGATGTGCCGTCATCTAGTAGCAACGAGGTATCAAAATCTGATGTGCCGTCATCTAGTAGCAGCGTGGTATCAAAATATGATGTGCCGTCATCTAGTAGCAGCGAGTTTGCCTCGTAAGCGAAAGAAAGGGTTTGCGATGCCGCGTGCAAAACATTTGGAGCCTTAGACTTTCCTTTACTTCTCTGCAGTCGCCATCTTTGAATTTATTTCTTTAAATTTCTTATAAATGACCTAAACCTACACATGTTGCCAAGATGACCATAGAGCCGATGTCTTCGTTCTAAAGCCGTACGAGTTGTCGGCCTTCTGAAGTATGTATACTTTATTCCATAAAAAAGTAGTTCGTTAATTGTTTTAGTAACCGTTCAACGAGCATCGTCCCATGGGTCCTTCGCCAACCCTGGGACATATCTCCCGGGTAATAACGTGTAAACCTCACCCTGTAAAATCCAGTAAGTTCAACATAAACTAAATTAAACGAAGAAGTGGCTTTGATGTTATGTTAGGAAATCATAATGATATGGCAGCGACCGTCTTGATTTTACATACTCAAATTCACATATATTGGAAAATGTTGTAATAGCAATTTCCACAAACTTTGATAAGAATCTTCACGAAACTACACGTAAACATTTTAGATGATAATTGAAATTCAACGTATTGCAAAATTCAAGATGGCTGCCACGGGTAAAATATATACGTATCACATAACTTACGGTGTGGGAGTGGAATAACACCATTCTATATTTTCGATATACCACTAGTTATATAAGTATGCAAATAAGCATAGAATGCACTCTCCAAAAACAATCGATAGTGACTATGATCCAATTTCCACGGTTTATGTCGGTTTCGCAAGTTAACGTGACAGGCAAAATGCAATAAAAGTCGATATGTGAGTTATGTGATAAATATAATCTAACATTCGTTCTCATTCATTATTGAATTGATTAAACTCTTTAGAAAAAATGATATAACGCTCGGCAAGAGTCTCGCATTATATCATTTTGCCAACTCGTTTAATAAATTCAATAATGAATGAGTACTCATGTAAGATCCTCTATTTATTAATACATATTTGTGATCGCTGTCCTCTTGCAAACGTAAGGCGTATTTATACGGATGCGTGACTTAAGTGATCTTCATGTACTGACATGTAGTCTTCGAATGTCGATATTTACCTTACGGATTATATCTCCTTATGTGTAACCCAGTGCGATTGCATTTGAAAAAGATAAAAGTTAGAACTCGAATAATCTTGAATATTTTACACATTTATCTAGGCAGCGTGATCCTTGAATTATTTATACATACTTGATAAACTTGAAAATTGGTCAGTACATACATGACATTGAGTATGACGTTATCTGAGAATGGGGCAATAAAAACTTTTAGCAAGTTTGTATTTATTAATTAAATTTAGCATTGTCTCGTTAAAAGGTAAACATGTTAAACTGCAAGTTACATGTAAAATATTCGGATTGTTTGAGTTCTAACTTGTTTCTTATGTTAATGCACTTTCAATTGGATTACACAAAAGGGGACCTAATCCTTAACTTATTTAAACGCCACTTCTCCTAAACGTTTATTCTGATCTTCATCAATCGATGAAAATATGTATGCATCAAGCGTCTCCGTGGCCGAATGGTTAACGACGTTGCGTTGTAAACCTTCGCCTCTCACCGCTGCGGGTTCGAATCCTACTGGGAGCTAGACATGCAAGTGAGGAAGTGTGATTCTTACGGATGGCGAAAGGAAACCCAGGAAAAGTGGGTGGTCTGCCGTCACCACAAAACAAAATCGACCGTCATATATAACCTTACATGTGTTGAAAATTACGTAAAACACCATACAAACAAACAAACAAACAAACACACATCATAACAGATAGCGTCCTCGACAGCTTGAATATATACTTAAAGAAAAAAGAAACGCAACTGTTTTAGGGTCAGTATATAAGTACTTTTGCTTTATCAAATAATATACTGTTAATTTACCAGTGACTGAAAATCACCGATTCCTCCACTATATTTTTTATTGAAAATTACTGTTGCGTAAAACGTGATATACAAAATTAAACGTATGCACGGGTCGTGGAATGTGTACTCAGATACACTTGCCATTTCATGCATAAATTTCGTCGGGAGTCATCATTCATCAAAAATCCAGAAGTTTTGTCTAATTTGGTAAAGTTGTCTTGATGCTACGTTTCCGTAAAGATCATCGTGAAAACGCCGTCAGATAGCTGTTCAACGGAATTTCGTAGCGTACGGTAACTGTCCAACTTGGCGTGCATAAATGCTTTATAATAAGACATTTCAACGTCTGAGAGAGACTGTTTGACCAACAACCATCCTAAACAAAGACGTCCAGGTGTTACGTCACGTCATAATGACGTTCCTTTTCGTCTCAAGCACTTACGTCAGCACTTCCACACACCAGCAAAAATCGCCTTGAAACAATCGTAAAACCACCGTGAAAAAAATGGGTTCTCCTAATAACCGAATACGTGCCAGGACCATTTCTTTCCGAATACGTTGTATGTATTGGCTGCCCGCGTTATATGACGTAATGATTGGTTTCGTTTATCTGAAATTCAGATTCACACAAAACTAGTGAAATATTAATATGAGACCTAAATACTGTGTAGTGAAAAAAAGAAGTTTTAATTTAAATGCACGTCAAGATATTTAATGCACGCTATGATACTTGATTTGCGCATCTGTTTTCCTTCCAACCAACCATGTCAGTGAGTGTAAGTATCGCCTAAGGTAAAATAATGTAAAATTAGCATAATATTAAAATTAAATGTGTTGCAGTTGTGCATGTATCTGGTTATAACTTTATATGTTGCACATTATGTTGCACATTATCATGGAGTTGAAAAACAATACAGAAGTACAGGGAGTGAAACTCCAAGATCCTGATGAACATCTCAAGCCGAAAGTCAACTATGAACATATACCGGAACTTGTTTTGAGACTGTATGGAATAAAGGTAAGACATAAACACGTGCCGGTCTTGTTTTGAAGCTTTTATAGACTGAAGCCATGACCACGTGCCAGGATTTATTCTTCCAAGACCTAGGTTTTCCTTTCGTAATTTTAAAATCGGGAATTCAAGAATTTCATAATAAATTTGTTTTCGTTTCTGCTGAAAAAGCAGCTAATAATGTAGTTATTGTTTGACGTCTACATTACGTCAAATTTTTATCTCTTGAACTCAGGAACACTAATTTCAACACTGTATACAACCTTATCACATCAAAGACAAACGTATTGCTCTCATTAAAAAAAAAATCATTTTCCTATTAGATAATATTTTCGTCAGGTATGGAACTACCGTTTATAGGTATATCTATGGGTACGAACTGTGCACCCCTTGTCGCAGATTTGTTCTTGTATTTCTATAAAAAGAGATTTCATTTGAGTCTTTCAACAGATACTCGGGCAGATGTAATTGAAGCCTTTAATGACACCTCTCGGTATCTGGATGACATGTTGAATATTGACCTTTCTTTGTTCTCTACTATAGTTAGTACTATCTATCCTAAAGAACTTCATCTAAGTAAAGCTAACATTTATAATACTGTCGCTTCTTATCTTGACTTACATCTTACATTTTGTAAATTATCCCCACTCAGATGAGGGTGTTCCCCGAGCTAATTATTATGGGGTCTAAGTTTCTCAACTTCTTCGTTTTTCTACAGCATGTAGTCGTGCTGAGGACTTTAATATCCGTAATATTTGTATAACTAAGAAGCTACTCTAGCAGGGCTACCGTTACCAAAAACTTCGGGGTGTTTTTTTTTGCAAAATTGTATTATCTTAACTCTGATCTATTTTTAAAATATAAGTTATTTAAGAACTCTTCTGCGACAAGGACTATCAGAACCTGACTTCTATGGTGATGTAAATCAAAAACATCGTAAGATTTTTGGTATAATCACTTCCATACAATCTTTATTAAACTTGACAAATGGTTTATCAAAAGAGGTTATGACCCTATCGTTTAGCACGCACTGCATGTTTAGTGGTTGACCTATTTACAGTTCGCCATTATGCTTTTATCTTTAACTTTTAGCCTGCTAAGGGCGACTACAACAGCCTTTTCAGCCAGTGTAAACCCTGATCAGACTGCGAGTAACTCGCAGGCTGATAAGGGTTTACACTGTCTGGCTGCTCATCAGTCATTTAACCAAAACACCCCTTTGTAACATAAATGGAATGGTCTAAATTTAAAGAAAGGACAGTCCATTATACATTTATAGCGGGCTAAGGGTTAATTGTGCGATGACCGGACAGATTGTGTATCCTATGATCACGTCTACCTAAATCCTGAATGGATGGTGGCGTTTTAAGTTCTCCGGGCATGTTTTATTTCATGAACATGTTTATGTTTATTTTAATCGAAATCAATACGCAACAATAGATATTTACAATTCACACATTGCAATATCTGTGAAAAGCGAGAATAACATTTTATTTGATGACGTAGAACACTTTGAACAGGTAAATTTATCCACAGGTAAATGTATTATCAATTATCTGGCAATAGTTGTGCAGTTATACAATTCAGATTTACCTCATTTCCCCGTGCAGTCACGCAGTGGTAAAAGTAGTACGTCATGCAAATTATACTTATTTTTACATACAGCTTAGTAGCGGTTTTAAATATATGTTCCTCTCCGGGACTATCAAGAAATGTTCATATGATGTGTAAGAGTTCAATTTGTTAATTCATAATACTGCAGAAAGTAGCCATTCATCTGTAACGGTTTAACGGTTTGTTCTCTTCTTCGTCTACTTTTATTTTATTCTTTCCAGTGATATATATAATTTTCTCAGTGAAATAAAAGTGGTAATCCACTGTTTTCAAACAGTCAAATTACCATAAATAAATTTCACTGTTTTTGGAATTACTTCTACAGTGATTATCTCCCTTCAAAAATGTGTTATTCTTACCTCAGGTGGCTGATAGTTGTATGTTTGCCTTGCTAACTATATATTTCATAGGTTTTTGCATAAACTTTGATGTTTATTTCACGGAAAATATTTTAACTGAAATAAACAATTTCAGAAATATTGTTTTAGTGTATTAACTAGTGATCTGTGGTGAAGCGGTTATAAATTGGGGCTACCAGTGGAGAATACAAATGTGAAATGAACAGAAAAACACTGATGGAAGCATAAAATAAAAACACAATTTGTTTTTTTGAGTGAGAATACTGTTTTGGGAGCTCACGAGATAAAATAAAGCATCATCCACTGAAAAAACACAAATATCCTCTATGTATTGAAGCTGCATGTGCTGCATATATGACATAAACACATACCGCCACCTTTCTTGAGACTGTATGGTCTATTTGGATTAAATTATTAAGCCCCGAGTTAATGCAGGAGTTTGTCTTGAAGCTGTATTGGCTTTATTGACCGACACGTACCGAAACTTGTATTGAGACTGAAAGGACTGACTGTACTACATATTATAATATAATGAATTCGTTAAAATGCGTTATGGTGAAAGAATATGTTTATGGTATTGCATTATTTTTGCAACATAAATTAACCGTATGTTGGTCGTCATGTGAAATATATGCAGGTTCATTAGTGAGCTACATACCGATGAAATGTAAACTCTTTTCATCATTATCATATATTATTTCAATTAATTACTATTCCTACTACTACATCGGTTTGATTATGTTACTCCGATTATGTGTGTGAAAATTAGACATAATATTATAGCTAAACAATGTTACGCGGACTTTTAAATGGCCTAGCCTACCGTGTCATTCACTAGATGGCACTTATAAGTACATGTACCCATAGTTTTAACATTTATTTGTAATCATAATTTTCTTTAAGTTTGAACACATTCTTTAAAGTAGTGACTGAATGTAATATGATTATTAAACTGATTGCTGATTTTCAACTTTATTTGATGAATCTGTTCAAAATATACTCTGTAACAAAAGTTTTGGACCATGGCAGTGTTCGAACCCGTACAATGATCGCTGAACCTTGACATTCGACCATAACCCTTATTCTTTCAGTTGATAAGTCACATAGATCAACAATCAACAATAATTATCGTTTACAATGAAAATTTGCGAAAGAAAAACATTGTTTGTATTGGTTACTCGAATGTGTCCGTAACTGTTACTTTTTATGGACTTTGCAACATTTTTTACAGACCCTTTGTGTGTTCGCGATATTTTTTTAAAATCAAATCTTGTTTGGAATTTAATGTTTCTGGTACCAAATGAACCGGGTAGGGTAGACCTTGGTTACTAAAAAAAGATACTTAAATTCAGTCCACTAGTTTTAGTTTTATATGACTTTATATACCATGGTCCAAACCTTTTTTTACCGAGTATATATTGATGACTTTTTTGTCACAATTGTACATTCCATTTAAAAGATATGAAATAACATGTAACTGGGGTTATTTATAAGATCACTAGAATACACATCAAATGATGTTAAACAATGAACTTTATTTCTCCTTTCATACTTTTTTATTGACAACAAAATGTCTCGATTGTTATGTTCTTGTCATTCAGTCATCCGTTATTTTACAAAACGCCGAGTTTTAAAATAATTTTAACATTTTATAGGCATCCGACATGAAGTCTTTACCCAGCTATGATGATTTGAACTTCTTTTTTCGAACAAATGGCGCAGGTGACAATGAACATCTTGGAGACGTGAACGAACATGGTTATGTTTTGAAGATTCTAAATTCACTTCAGTCATCTCAACCAGATATTATCGGTAAGTTTCGAAAACATAAGGTTGATGGGCCCAACACTCAGGCTTTTCTGTGGATATTTATATTCTTCAAGTATTCATGTTTTACACTGTAAATATTCAGTCCAACAATCATGCTAAGCTACTGTAAACGTTTAGCCAAATAGTCATATTTTACTTTGGATATTCTATCAAGTAATCACGTTTACTTTACTGTAAATAGTTCACCAGATAGTGTTGATGTACTTAACTATTTTTTGCCAATATTCATACTTGCCCTTGGATATTACATCAACTTATTTTGCTTTACTGTGGTTCTTCTGTCCAATAGTGATAATGTACTGTTAATGTTCTGTCTAATATGTATGCTTTACTGTGGATCGTCTGCCCAGTATGCATGCTTTACTGTGGTTCGCCTGCCCAGTATTCATGCTTTACTGTGGTTCGCCTGCCCAGTATTTATGCTTTACTGTGGTTCGCCTGTCCAGTATTCATGCTTTACTGTGGTTCGCCAGCCCAGTATTCATGCTTTACTGTGGTTCGCCTGCCCAGTATTCATGCTTTACTGGGGTTCGCCTGTCCAGTATTCATGCTTTACTATGGTTCGCCTGCCCAGTATTCATGCTTTCCTGTGGATCGTCTGCCCAGTATTCTAGCTTTACTGTGGTTCGCCTGTCCAGTATTCATGCGTTACTGTGGATCGCCTGCCCAGTATTCATGCTTTACTGTGGTTCGCCTGCCCAGTATTCATGCGTTACTGTGGATCTGTCGTCCAATATTCATGCTTTACTGTAGTTCTGCTGTCCAGTATTCATGCTTTACTGTGTATCTCGTGTCCAGTATTCATGCTCTACTGTGGATCTACTGTCCAGTATTCATGCTTTGCTGTTTATCTGATGTTCAATATTCATGCTTTACTGTGTATCGGCAGTCCCATATTCGTGCTTTATTGTGGATCTGTTGTCAAGTATTCATGCTTTACTTGGATCTGCTGTCCAGTAGTCATGCTTTACTGTGTATCTCGTGTCCAGTATTCATGCTCTACTGTGGATCTATTGTCCAGTTTTCATGCTTTGCTGTTTATCTGCTGTTCAATATTCATACTTTACTGTGTATATGCAGTCTAATATTCGTGCTTTACTGTCAATCTGCTCTCCAGCATTCATGCTTCGCTGTTTATCTGCTGTTCAATATTCGTGTTTTACTGTGGATCTGCAGTCCAATATTCATGCATTACTGTGGATCTGCAGTCCAGTAGTCATGCTTTACTGTGGATCTGCTGTCCAGTATTCGTGCTTTACTGTGGATCTGCAGTCCATTATTCCTGCTTTACTGTGGATCTGCAGTCCAGTATCCGTGCTTTACTGTGGATCTGTTGTCCAAAATGCATGCATTACTGTGGATCTGCAGTCGGGTGTTCGTGCTTTACTCTGGATGTGCTGTCCAATATTCATGCTTTACTTAGGATCTGCTTTCCAGTATTCATGCTTTGCTGTTTATCTGCTTTTCAATATTCTTGCTTTACTGTGGATCTGCCGTCCAATATTCGTGCTTTACTGTGGACCTGCTGTCCAATATTGATGCATTACTGTGGATCTGGAGTCCAATATTCGTGCTTTACTGTGGATCTGCTGTCCAATATTCATGTTTTATTATGTATCTGCTGTCCAGTATTCATGCTTTACTGTGGATCTGCTGTCCAGTATTCATGCTTTACTTTGGACATGCTGTCCAAAATTCATGCTTGTCTTAGGACCTTCTGTCCATATTTCATGCTTTACTGTTTATCTGCTGTCCAGTATTCATGTTTACTGTGTATCTGCAGTCCAATATTCGTGCTTTACTGTGGATCTGCAGTCCAATACTCGTGCTTTACTGTCAATCTGCAGTCCAATATTCGCGCTTTACTGTGGATCTGCTATCCAGTATTCATGCTTTACTGTGGATATGTTGTCCAATATTCATGCTTTATTACGGATCTGCTGTTCAGTATTCACGCTTTACAGTGGATCAGCTGGCAAGTATTCATGCTTTACTCGGATCTGCTGTCCAGTTTTCATGCTTTTCTGTGGATCCGCAGTCCACTATTCGTGCTTTTCTGTGGATATGCAGTCCAATATTAGTGCTGTACTGTGGATCTGCTGTCCAATATTCATGCTTTACTTTGGAACTGGTGTCCTATATTCGTGCCTTACTGTAGATCTCCTGTCACGTATTTATGCTTTACTTGGTTCTGCTGTTCAGTTTTTTCATGCTTTTCTGTGGTTCCGCAGTCCACTATTCGTGCTTTTCTGTGAATATGCAGTCCTATATTCGTGCTTTACTGTGGATCTGCTGTCGAATATGCATGCTTTACTTTGGAACTGGTGTCCAATATTCGTGCCTTACTGTAGATCTCCTGTCACGTATTTATGCTTTACTTGGATCTGCTGTCCAGTTTTTTCATGCTTTGCTGTAGATCCGCAGTCCAATATTGTTGCTTTACTGTGGATCTGCTGTCCAGCATTCGTGATTTACTGTGGATATGCAGTCCAATATTCGTGCTTTATTGTGGATATGCTATCCAGTATTCATGCCTTACTTTGGATCTGCTGTCCTGTATTCCTGCTTTACTGAGGTTCTGCTGTCCAATAACCGTGCTTTATTGTTGATATGCTGTCCAATATTCGTGTTTTACTGTGGATCTGCTGTCCAATATTCGTGCCTTACTGTGGATCTGCTGTCCAGTATTCATGTCTATCTGTGGATCTGCTGTCCATTATACATGCTTTACTGTGGATCTGCCGTCCAATATTCTTGCTTTATTGTGGATATGCTGTCCAATATACGTCCGTTCTTTACTGTGGATCTGCTGTCCAATATTCGTGCTTTACTGTGGATCTGCTGTCCAATATTCATGTTTTACTGTCAATCTGCAGTCCAATATTCGCGCTTTACTGTGGATC